>JAQRGC011937897.1:0-14467 GCA_028659135.1 Plantago lanceolata
AAAAATAAAAAAATAAAAAAATAATAAAAAAATGACATGGCAGGGCTTAAACGTGCCTTAGCCACGTTTAAGGAATGACTGATGCAGACGAAAAACCCTTACACGCAGCTAAGGCACGTTTAAGCCCTTAAACTTAATTTTAGCCAAAGCCACAAATGCAAATGGTCTTACGAGGTCGCGCCCTCGAGCTCAAGTAAAGTCTTACTCCGGCTTGTCCAGGGCAAGCTGGTCATAAAGGGCTAACCCCTCCCCTTTTCCGGTACGCAGGTACTCAGACGATCGGAGCACACGCACTAAAGCGAGCTACGAGCGAATTAGGACTATAGCGCAGATTGGGCTACATCAATTGGCGCCGTCTGTGGGAAACTTTACGAAAAATCAAAGTGCACGTTGATTAATCGTACATGGCTACCGGAAAAACAGCGAAGAAGACAAAAGCTCCGGGCGGGAGTAAATCGGCGCAGGATGACGCTCCGCCCAGTCCCGGGCCGGACGTACCAGTGGCTGACGAAAACCCGCGGGAGGACGACGAGACCGTGCAAGAAATGGTCGCCGCGGCCAAGAAAGCATCAAAGGTCGCAGCAGCCGAGAAAGCCACGGCAAAAGGAAAATTTGTTGAGGGAACCTCCCGCTCCGCGGAGGATGAACAGTTAGACGCGCTCGTAGACCGAGTTGCGAAGCGTTTGGAGACTCGATCGGTCGGTTGTATCAAGAAGGTAGCACCCAAGGCGGCAAGTGTTCAAGAACTGTTGGGTCCAATGGGACGTGGAGGATTTGGACCACACAAACCGAATGTTTGGAAACGAACGACAGCTTCGAAGGCGAGAACAAGCGGCCCCAAGACTGCAGGCAAGCTTGGTACCGGCGCGAGCCGACCCAAGCAACCTCAGCCAAGCGTGCGTCGTAGCACTGTCATCATTAATAGCGATGAGTCCGATTTGGAAGAACCCCACGAGCGACCCCCAGCGGAGGACACAATGGAAATTACCTCCGACGAAGAGGACGAGGATCGGCGACGCCCCATCAATCGGGAAAAGGTGGACAAACGGCGCGCGAGAGACGCGTCAACTGAAAAATCAAGCGATGAAGAACCGGAATTAGAGGACCTCACCCACGAAGAACTCTATATAAGACATAAAGTCGCGGCAAGGGAAGCCCAGAAATGGGATAAGCTTTACCGCGCGCGAGAATCGCTCACCTCGGGAAAATCTTCGGGCCGCACAGATTCCGCGCTGTGCGGACGGATTCGCACGGCATGTAAAAGGGACAGGAGAGAGATATCCACCCGCGACGTGCCCAAGTATGCAGGAGACAAGTGCCCTTATGAACACCAAGTGCGTTTCGAAAGTCACCTTCAAGCGAATGGATACACTGACGACCAATTGGCCATGGCATTCTCATCCTCCCTCACCGGGCGCGCGATGCAATGGTCGAAAGGACTCGAGGCAGGGTCAATTCGCTCATATCGACATTTGATGAGGCAATTCTACACCCACTTTCACAACTTCCGCAGGAAGAAGAAGCCAAATAGCTACCTCTCTACCATAGTGCAGGAACCCGGCTAATCCCTTAGTGACTTCTTCCATCGTTTCAACTCGGCGTTGTTGGTAATAGGACCACATCCATTTGAAACCAGAGTAGATCATCTATACGCCAACACATCGGCACTGAGATTGACAGATGATATCGAATTGCATAAGCCGGCGGACGAACGGGAGCTTTTCGAATGAATGGATAGGCACATGGATGCGGAGGAATTCCGTACCAATGTTCCCTCGCGCACGCATAAACGCCCCGAGAGAGCAAGAGAATCTGACCCTCCGCGCGTCGGAGGAAGGAATAACTCGCGCAAAGAACGAAATAGGAGCCCGCGTCGCAAATTAATCAGTTACACCACTCTCACGGTACCACACGAGGAAATCCTCGAGAGAATACATCATGAAAGCTTTGTCGTTTGGCCGAGGAAAATGAGAGAATCCCCCGCAGCGAGGGAAAGTGACTTGTATTGCAAATTTCACAAGCAATATGGTCATGCCACTAAGGATTGTAACAGTTTGAAAGATGAAGTTGAGAGATTGTTGAAAGACGAACATTTGAAGGAATTCCTTGCGAAAGCAAAGGAGGACCGTGACGATGATAGAGAGGAACGCCCCATGCGAGCGCATCCCTATATATGGAAACAATAGAAACCGCGGATGGAGCAGGAACCAGAATCAAGGGAGACGTAATCAATCTCCCTACAGGAAACGGTCACGCGCTCCTTCGCCGCGGAGAGACCCAGAATTCAGGAGATCTAGGACTCCTCCGAGACCAGATAAATCCCGATCGCGTCCACAGCTGGAAAGATGCAATGATGACATCAGGCAGAGATGGAATGATACTGATAATGACTCGGATAGCGACCCAGTTTACGGAACAATTAACGTAGTCGCAGGAGGCCCAGCCGGAGGAGACAGTAGGAAGGCGCGAGACAGGACGGCGCGCGATTTGGACTACTACAACACCGCGAATGTGTTCGCAGTCGGCATATCATATGGACCGAAGGCAAACATCATATCCTTCGACGACTCAGAGATCCTTCCGTCGATGACAGGTAACGGCAAAAACGATGACCCGGACTTTCCATTGGTAGTCAACATGAGCTTGAATTACTTCAACGTATCCAAGGTATTGGTGGATAATGGGAGCTCGGCGAACATCATACTCAAGAGCACGCTCGAGCGCATGAATCTGAAGCCTGAAGGAATGCGCGCAGTTGTGACCTCGCTCATAGGCTTTGGAGGTGGCGAGGTGCGACCCTTGGGAATGGTGTACTTGTCAGTGTCGATAGGTACTAAACCATGTCGCGACGCACAGCAGTTGCAGTTCTTGGTGGTGGATGTACCGGGATTCAAGTATAACATGATTTTCGGACGGCCGGCAATAAACAAGTTTCGGGCGGTACCTTCTACGCTACATTTGCGTATGAAGTTTCCTATGGAACATGGAATCGGAGAAGTTATAGGGAACCGAAAGGACGCATGGGAATGTTATTCCCTCTCGGCTCGAAAGATGTCGTCGCAGCTATTACCCCACGGATCTCACCCTTCGGTGGAGCCGCCAGAGTTGGGAAAAAGGCGATGCATGGTGATCTCGCAACAGGTCTACGCTTTGGCATCGCAGGAACCGAAAGGGCCCTTCGAAGGCAAGAAGTGCGCGGCATACGAAAAACCTCGTATTGCTCCACGCGAGACGATAAAGGAAATACAGATAGTCGAAGGGAGTGACTCTAAAGTCACGAAAATTGGAACAGAAATGGACCAGAGCACGGAGCTCGAGCTTGTCAGGTTCTTGCGCGCGAACTGTGACGTATTCGCGTGGGGAACAGAGGATTTGATTGGAATCAATCCAAAGGTGATGGTGCACCGACTCAATGTAGACCCGACCGCACGGCCGGTTAGACAGAAGTATCGCCC
The DNA here is from genome assembly GCA_028659135.1 of Plantago lanceolata. NCBI lineage: Eukaryota > Viridiplantae > Streptophyta > Magnoliopsida > Lamiales > Plantaginaceae > Plantago > Plantago lanceolata. The sequence goes on from JAQRGC011937897.1 coordinate 3,456, forward strand.
GCGAGGCGAACCTCAGAATTTGATAATCAAAGAAGAAGTTGACCGATTGCTAGCCGCGGGACACATCTACCCGGTAAATTATTTGGAATGGTTGTGCAACGTTGTGTTGGTAGAAAAGAGCCTCGGCAAGTGGCGCATGTGCAATGATTTCACGGGGTTAAACAAATGGTGCCCCAAAGACCCATACCCACTGATGCGAATCAACCAACTGGTCGATTCTACCGCGGGGTGCGCGCTCTTGAGCTTCATGGATGCATTTCAGGGATTTTATCAGATCCGCATGGCGCGCGAGGATATGGAAAAGACAGCTTTCATAACCGCGGGAGGAGTTTATTGCTTTAGAGTTATGCCATTCGGACTACGAAATACTGGCGCAACGTACCAAAGATTGGTGAATTTCATGTTCGCCGCGGAAATCGGCAAGACAATGGAGGTATACGTGGATGACAAGTTGGTCAAGTCAACCTTGGAAGTAGACCACGTCGCTCACTTATCCAAATGCTTCGACATACTGCGGAGATATGGGATGAAATTGAATCCTGCAAAGTGCACCTTCGGCGTTCGCGGAGGAAAATTTCTCGGATATATGGTGACAGAAAAAGGCATCGAGGCCAACCCAGAGAAGATACGCGCGATTCTGGATCTTCAGCATCCCCGCACGCGCGGGGAGGCGCAACGACTGATTGGTAGAGTGGTCTCGCTAGGACGCTTCATCGCCCGCAGCGCGGATAGGAGCCTGCCTTTCTTCAAGGTCCTTTGTAAGAACCAAGATTTTATCTGGACAGATGAATGTCGCGCGGCATTCGAAGATTTGAAAGCGTACTTGCTGAGTCCTCTCCTACAGGCTAAGCCCATCGTGGAAGACCCCTTGTACTTATATTTGGCAATATCTGTCGAGGCAATTAGCTCTGTATTAGTTCGTGTCAATGGAAACGAACATCTTCCTGTTTATTACTTGAGCAGAGTACTTACAATTTCGGAGCGCAACTACATGGAGATTGAAAAATATGCTCTTTGTCTCGTTAGCACTGCGCGGAAACTAAAGCCATATTTCCAATCGCATCCGATAGTCGTTCTCACAACCCAACCTTTGAAGCAGATATTCACAAAACTGGAACACTCTGGCCGCATGGCTAAGTGGGCGGTAGAGCTCGGCGAGCATGTGATAGAGTTTCAAGCACCCACTACGAAGAAGGCGCAGGTTCTAGCAGACTTCTTAGCAGGATACCAGACCCTGGCACCGGTTACGACTGAAGTGTCGTTAATCACACGCGATATAGTCATGACCACTACCCCGTTGGCGCGATACCAGGACCCGCAGACATTTGATGGAGTTTACTCGTGGGAACCAGATAACACAATTGCCAACTCGCTTAAGCGCGACGTCTGGCAGCTCGACCACGTAGAACAGGCTGAACCTCTTCAGGAGGCCGAACTCCCAAAATCTGAGGTAGATGATTTTAGGGCACGACAGATGAAGCGAGCGAAGTCCATCAGTGCGCGCGCGACTATGACGATCCCATCGATCCCCGATGATGTCTGGGAGTTGAAGGTCGATGGTTCTTCGTCGTACGACCACGGTGGTGCGGATGTCCATATCAGAAGTCCCGAAGGAGAAGAGATGGAGTACGCCATTAGACTCAGCTTCAAAGTAACCAACAATGAGGCCAAATATGAGGCGGTCCTCGCGGCCTTGATCATGTCTCGCGGGACTAGAGCAAACAAAGTACAAGTCTTCACCGACTCACAGCTGGTGGCAAACCACTTCAATGGAAGTTTTGAGGCAAAAGGAGAGACTATGGTCAAATACCTGGCCAAACTCAAGGAGCTTGCTGCGGATTTCGTGTACTTTGGTATTACGAAACTCCCCAGAGAACAGAATACCCGCGCTGATGCGCTGGCAAAATTTGCCACGGCAACCCACGGTATAGATACTCGCTCGGTGGTTATCATGGACACAGCGACCCCCGCCATCGACAAGCCTCTTCCTAAGGAATTAGTAGTCTTCCTAAATATGCAAGTCAATTGGATGTAGTCGATAGTCAAATTTCTTACCAAAGGAGAGCTACCTGCAAGTCGAGGTGAAGCCCGCGCTATTCAGCAGCGTGCGAGTCGGTTTTACATGGACGGAGCGGACTTGTTCAAAAGGAAGTTTGGAGATGGCCCGAAGTTGCGGTGTTTAGGCCCAACCGATGCACGCCAAGTCATTGAAGAGGTGCATAATGGGAGTTGCGGAAATCATTCCGCGGGAAAATCCCTATATAAAAAGATCTTGCGGCAAGGCTATTACTGGCCGAATATGAGAGAAGAGGTCGCTGAGTACTCGCGTAAGTGTGTCAACTGCCAGCAATTCGCACACATAAGTAGGCAGCCGGCGCGACCTCTCATACCTACCATCGCCTCTTGTCCCTTCGACATCGTAGGTCCACTACCGCGCGTTACCCACCAGCGCAGATTTTTCGTCGTTGCGGTTGAACACTTCACCAAATGGGTCGAAGCGAAGGAAATTAGCAAGATATCGGCAAAGCAGATGTTGGCCTTCGTACGGGAAAGCATTGTGACCATGTTCGGACTCCCTAGAATCATCGTGTCTGACAACGGCTCTCAGTTTACAGGGGGAGAGTTACATGATTGGTGCCAAGAAATGAAGGTGGAACAGCGTTGGACTTCTGTTTATCACCCGCAAGCCAACGGACAAACAGAAGTCACCAACAGAACCATAGTGGAGAACCTCAAGCGGAGGATATGCCTCGCAAAGTCAAAGTGGGCTGAAGAATTACACGGTGTGCTTTGGGCGTACCGGATCACATCCCGCACGATGACAGGCGAAACACCGTTCAGCCTAGTCTACGGTTCGGAGGAAGTAATCCCCGCGGAGATCGCTGTAGAAACCCTCAGAGTGCAGCATTATGACCCTATCAAGAATCCCGAGAGCAGACAGTACTAGCTAGACACGTTAGATGCACATCGCAGTAAGGCCCTCACCTAAACGTTCAGCTACCAAGCCAGAATGAGCCGCGCATATAACAAAACTGTGCGCGCGCGCAAGTTCCAGGTTGGCGATCTGGTGCTACGCCGCAAAGACGTCAAAAATGATGTAGGCAAGTTGGAGCCAAAATGGGAAGGTCCTTACAAAATTACTCGCGCTCGAACAAATGGGAGTTACAAGCTGCAGGAGCTCGAGGGCAAGGAAGTGTCGCGCTCATGGAACGCAGTTAACCTTCAGAAATACTATTGTTGACAAACATGCATTTGCTTTTGAACAAAGTACTACTGTACTGTTAAGAATTCTTGATGTACTTGCTACTCAGGCCAATTCGAACCCTGCGCGGGTAACTTTTGAATCTTTTGATGAGATTATGTGATTTGAAATTATGAGTACATTTATGCATGATTATTTCTCATTTCTTTATATATACTTCGCCGCACTCCATAAGGACGGGACGATGTCATAAAACTTATCGGGCGCAGGCTGAATGTTAAAATTGCATGATTGCGTGACTTAAGTGATTACAATTCCGTGATATTTATTATTTATATTATTGTTATACGTACCGTACGCTGCGACACAATTTATTATTAGCTTTCGCTCGAAATAATCTACACTAGAATATGACCAACAGAGTAAAAGAACTTGCACTTACGCCTGACTACTGTCGAGCGCATACATTCTCAGAGTCTCGCCTCCACTGGCGAGAAGAACGTGCGGACATATTAGTGTAAGTTCTAATATGTTCCCTGAAAATTAACGGCGCGCGGATCATTATCGCTGTTCATACCCATAATATTCCCCACCAAAATCGACATACTGCGCCACGGCGTAATTACATGTTGAAATAACACGAGCAAATGTACAAAAACAAAAGACCGGAGAATAATCGTTGCATATTAAGCCAACATTGTTACCAAAAAGCACGAGACGGGATCTACGGAAGCAGGTTCCCGCGGTAACATAGTCAAAATGTTCAAAAGGGACTATGATACCTGTGGAACCTTCCCTCGCGACTGAAGCTTAGCTACTCTAAGCATCCTCTGCACCCGCAGCCAAAACAAAAATTCGAGGATAATGTACGAGCCTAGCTTACTATTACAATCCGAAGAATTAAAGTTGTCCGAAAATTACATCATAAACAAACCAATGAACATCCTGGCCTTCCACTTCACAGTCCAGCGCGGGTCATCTCATCTTCCAAGAGCTTCGTGCCATCATCAACGTTCACAGCATCATCTTGCTCTTCAATAGGTGCAGCAGCTACGGGCCTAGGGATTGTCCACTCAAGGTTTACCACGCGAGCAACCTCAGGCGGGGCGTAGCCTTCCTGGCGCGCGGCCTCCAGAAGCGCAGATGAGGACTCCATGACATATGGCATCCATTGAAGCCAGCGCTCTACGAGAGGAGTGGGCACATGGACGCGAGTCTCTGCGGCACTACTGGTTTCCGCGGCACTAGTGTTGGCCACACTCAAAGGAGTCAGGTGTTCTTCATCATCGGAATCGTCTTCAGCATGTGCGACAAGGGGCCAAAATTCTTCCGCACGGAGTTCCGCCTTTGCGGGTTCAGGCTCATCTGCGACCTCCTCTCCGAAATCCCCACTAGAAATGTTGAATTCAACATTGTTCTCGGCCTGGGCCTTCGCTCGATTAAACCCCTTCGCATACTCCTCTACGGACGCCTTCATCTTTAAGTACCAAGCGCTATGAGAGCGCAGGAAATCACGGACTGTCTCGACGCGAGTAGAGCGAACTTTCTCCTTGAGCTTAAGGATAACAGTCTCAAAAGCTTGAGCAGCTGCGCGAAGAATACCGGTCTCTCTCGACCGTAAGAGAGTTTATTGCCTGATCATCATGGAGTTTTTGGGCACGGAACTCATTGTTCTCTTCGCACAGTGACTTGTTTTCTTTCTCGGCCTTCTTATACGCACGCTCCATATCCCTCACTTGTTGCTCCAATTCTCTCGCGCGTTTTATTTCCGCGGACCAGTTGTTGGTCAAAGCGGTGACACGCCCCTCCATCTCGGCCATCTGCTCGCGGTGCCGCACATGATGTATCGCCGCACGAGCCTGATCGCGCCATGCCCCTTGTAAAGCAGTCGTCACAGCAAAGCCCTGCGCGAAATAGTTTAACAATTACTATATGCCGCACGAGCATTATTCAGAAAGTTAGGAACGACACGTTACCTCTTGAAAGAGAGCCAGAAGGTTTGTCAGTTGGTTTTCAGTAGGGATTTCACCTACAATCTCCAGGGTTTCTCGCGGAACCTGGAAACGCGCCTTCGATCGAAGGGATTTAGCAATTGCCTCTTTCTTCTCCAAACTTATACCCGCGCTAATAGCCATAGACTCGCCACCAGAGGGCACACCTTCAGAACCTTCGCCACCTTCCCTCATGCGCTTATGCTGGCGGCGCGCCGAGGACTGCTCATTGGTCTGTGCCGGAGGGGTACCCTCGGAAGAAAGAATTACAGGGTTGACTGGGTTTACGCTCGGCTCGGGTGGAACGTCCGTAGAAGCGGAAGACGAAGTCCCAATCGCAGCACCAGAGTTATCAAAACACTGACCTGTCACATCCACATGGATAACCTCATCCACGATGTCAATTTGCTCCGGATTCACGCCCGTCGAGGCTTCAACACTGGCGAGCGGGTCATTTGATCCAGCCTCGCCACCAGCAGCACGCGGCTGATTTTGCCCCTCAACAATTGCATCGTCAGGTTCACGACCGCGCGGATTAGGCGCGATCTCATCACGTTGCTGCGGAACCTCAACCTGCCCTGGACGAGGTGGCCGCAAGATAGAAGCCATATTAACTCCAGGAACCGCGTTAAAACGCTCAAGCGTACGGCTACCGGGGGCCCGCGCGCGATTCAGCGAGGATTTTCTCATATCTTCTTGGATCTCCTCGAACCAAGTATCTGCGAGAAATAGAGATGGGTTAGCACGCATGGCGCAAAACAAATCATATCGCACGAGAGCACATAAATAAAATAGAATACTACGAGGTATTCAATTCATGCCTAAATCTGTTATGCCAGCGAGCCACACAGGAGAATGAGTTAAGCCAGAAAGATAGAGCAAAGGCTCTTGGATAATCCCGTAGGGAAAAATGTAATCCTCGGGATCCAGTTCGAACAAATCCTTCATCCATTCTGGGCGGTCTTTTGGGTTAATACGGCCAACAACTTTAATTTGCCCGCGATACAAGCCGTGCGACACCCTCCACTCCGCGGGACGACCATCTGGGAGATTGGAAAGGAAGAAGTATATGAAGTGTCTCTCCCAGTTATCGGGTTGCGAGGAAACCATCGAGCGAAAGAGTCTAAAGGACCGGCGCGCATTCAAATAGTAGTAATCGTACTTCCCGCGACTTACGGTAAAGAAATTGGACACCAATCGTTGATTGAAGCTGCGACCCCAGTACTTGCTCAAGACAAACAGAGCAATCAATAGCCCCCACCCATTAGGACCGAGTTGCGCCGGATTCAGGTGCGTGGCGTTCAGAAAGTTGCGGATCTCCCAATTTATGGGCACGCGGAACCCATTCTCGAGACTGGCAATATGCGCGGCGATACAGCCTGGGGCTGGATTGTGTATTACGGTGTCATTGGGACCAGGTATGACGATTTCAATATGTTCCGGAACACGGAACATTCGGCGGATGTTCGACACCTCTTCACGCCTCACCAATGTATGGGTCTCGAAGCTCCCATCGTTCTCGCTCGCCGACATAGTCTGTGATCTTGTAACTCGAACAGAACCACCTACCTCATGGCTTCCAGTGGTCACCGCGGTTCTACCAGCAGTACGATCCGTGCCGCTCCATGTATCTGGCTCCACATTCAAATCAAGGCGACGATTGACCCTCAGGACCGCATGTTGGCTCGCCGCGGGAGGTTGTGCAGAGAGGCCAAGGATGGGAGCACGAGTAACTGAGCTCGAAGAGCCCCGCGGCTTCAACCTCAGTTTTTTGTTTCTTGGGAATTGCTTCGACAATCACCTTTCCCTTGCCACGAGGATCGACATTCGTCAAATCAGCTGTTGGCCTTGGATTTCTTGGTTGCCCGATCACTACGCCGGAAACCCGCGGCCGGGAGGAGGCCTCTTGTCTCCTCTGCGCTACCAAGGCTCGGCCCAATTCGGAATTAGGAAGGACAATTCTGGTGCGTTGCGTAGGGGGCGCGTTTTGGACTGAAGGTCGCTCGCCGCCATGCAGTAGCGGGGTAGGTGACATGCTCGCTATGGGTATCGGCTCCGTTTGGTTCCCTACGCGCGCTGATATGCCTAGTTCAACTAGGTCAAACTCCGGAGCGAGCGGTGATGCCGAACTAGCATCGATAAAGGTATCCCCCGAAGCTTCAGACGGGGGATCACCATTGTTCCCTCCTCCGTAGCTTGGAGCCTCGCGTTCAGAATTACTCGACATAGCTATGGAGAAAGAAACAAGCAAAGATTAGCATTCCAATTAAAGGAATGGAACCCCGCACGGCAACATGTATATAAATATTTTGATACGTCGCAAGCTTACAGAAGAAGGGTTTTCTACTTGGACGGAGATCCGGGGAAGAAAAGCAGGGAACCGTCCCGTAAAAACACTAAAGATAATCATACCGTGTACATACAAACATATGTTTGAATAGAAGAAGAGTACACATACATACGATAGACAGTTAATACGCCACAGAACGCCGGCCGGAGTAATTATTGGCAACACATGGGGACTGACTACGTGACCGTCCAGATCTACTAGGGTTTACTCAAAAATGACTAAAAAAGACTTTTCATATTCCGAGAACAGAAGTTTGAAAATTTAAGACGAAACCAAGAGGAGAAGATGATACATGGAGTGACACAATAATGCAATAAGTACACAAATGATCAAAAAAACGTCAGGCATCTCATGAAAAAGTAGAGATTAGAGGAGTAAACCTACCTGGAAGAGAAGCCGAAACGGAAACAGCCGCCTGATAAGGAGCTCCGCACGTTGTAGCTACGCTCGCGCTAGAAAGAGAAATTTTGCAAGAGTTTGGTGTTAATATGAAAGTAGATAAGGAAAATCAGACAAAGACATGTCCTATTTATAAAGAGACTTTGTCAACGCAACTGCTTGTCGCGACTCTTCATCTTCCGGCGCACAGACATCTTTCGGCGTACGATGGCATACCGCGAGAAAAGTTTCCATCGTCATTTTACTTCGCGGGGAGGAAGATACTGGCACGCCATAACAAAACCCAAGAAAAGACGATGGATATTTTTCAAAAATCACGCAACTAAGAGAGGAATAGTTCTCCACTTGTAAAAAGAACAATTAGGAACTAGGGGGACTATATGATATAACCCATATCAACACTTGCCGCTCTAGGCACTCGCCGCGCTCCCAGCGCGCTACGGATTCGGCCGCGCCAGATGTTCCACGGGCCAAAGGCCTTCAAAGAACACCGCGGCTACGCACAACCCGCGTAGCTATCTCGCGCGGTTAAACAGAAGTCAACCCAGTATCGGCGGGCCCCACGCCTGACCCTTGGGATTCTTCTATAAATAGAGGACCACCCCCTCATTTATGAGGTACGTATTTATTGCCCTTCAACCACTTACAGCTCTTACGAGGTCGCGCCCTCGATCTCAAGTAAAGTCTTACTCCGACTTGTCCAAGGCAAACCGGTCATAAAGGGCTTACCCCTCCCCTTTTCCGGTATGCAGGTACTCAGACGATCGGAGCACGCGCACTAAGGCGAGCTACGAGCGAATTAGGACTATAGCGCAGACTGGGCTACATCACTTAATGGGTTTGAATTTGTGTTACTATACTGTTAGATTGAATTTGAATTTGTTAAGACTATGAAGTTTGAATTTTTTAAGGATTCAAAAGAAGTTTCTAATACTTCCTCTACCTCAGCAAGTAAAAAGCTTGTGTTTGTTAAACAATCTCGGCAAACATCACTTTAACAGGTTACAAGTAAAAAACAACAACCATAATTTGCATCTATACAGCCTAGTAGCAGGACATATTTCTACGGGGTGTTACAGGTGTCACTGAAGTTGCCTTAGGAGAGACTCATATGGGGTTTACTCTATATTTCTTATTTCTTTTTCTTGCAGTCTTGTGGTACACCGATTATACTTAAATTAAAAATAAATCATAATGTGTTTTTTTATAAGAATGCATACAACAAAGTTCATGAGAAGACACATTCTCCTGATCAATTTGTAACCCAATTTCCGTACATCTAACAAATAGGAGTAAGATTAATGGGTATATTATCACGCAAATGGATATGGAATTCATTTGAAGACATTATGTAAAGCAGTGGCCAACCAAAATACAGAATAAGGAAGCTACAAATTACTTGTCCTTCATAAATAAGTAAATCTCACCATGTCAAATATAAAAGCCATTCATCCAGGGAGGACGTTTGTGGCTTGACAATACATTGGTACACTGACTGTAAGGTAAAATATTACAGCTACATTCGAAAACAGAAACCTTTAAATCCAAAACTTCCCCGCAAGAGAACAGGTATTGGTACATTTGCGGCTGCAGTGCGGAATCTTACCGGTTGCTCATCCTTCAATACCATGTTCACAAGACAGAAGTTATCAGTTCATATCAAGAAAACTGGCACTGCATCATGTGTATCAATGAAGGAGAGTATTAGGTTAATGGGAATAATAAAATGCACCCGTCACCCCCATACCCTCCTCTTAACCATAGGTTTTCCTGCGAAGTAACAGAAAGTTTTCCCATCAAAGAAAATGGATCTCTAACATGATCAAACGCAACATTGTGCAAAACAAAATCTTCTAATGCAGACATTTCAGATAAAAATGTTTCAAAAAGTTTTGAGCACATTAATAAATTTACATAAGCTTTCCTGATACATAATGACAACATAATTAAATCTCCACCACTAAAAAAATGAATTACCTTGATTTTCCATCAGTCTCTTCATCATCCCTGAGCCCAACACACAGAGGCAACTCAGTTTGATTCTTCTGCCCATCAGAGGCTTGTTCTTTCCGGTCAGGGTAACCAGACCAGAATAACCAACACAAGCATATCTAAAACCTAGTAAACTCCTATCTTCTTTAAATGCTTGCAACTTCGCATCTTCAACATAGCGAGGTACTGGTAATAGGAAAAAAAAAGAGAACAATGAGGACCATTCATTACATCATAAAAATTAAAATGATAATACGAAACACAATTCGGGTATCTGCAGTCTGTCTGCACAATCAGAACAAGATGCAAAGCATTGTTCTTACTGTTGAATAAACTCTAGAGCAGGGATATTAATTTCCATGCTTATACAAAGCACAACTCAAGAACAGACCTTACTTCAGACAGTTATCCGGAAACAAAAACCAAGTGGCCACTCCATACAAAAGAGCAAGCAATGAAAGAATGCCGAAGTGTGAGCAGGAATTCAAGTAATAACCAACGTTTGTCTTAGCATCATCATCACCAAAGTCATATTTATTTTATCAGCTAAAACCAGGATTCAGGTGGGCCGAAAAGACTTACAGCGCGTCGATCAAATTAAAGGAACTACACAATCCATCTTAAGTCCTAATGACGAAATCCTTGATGCAACTCCAACAATTATTGCTGAATGAAAATTTCGAGGTGCCCACGAAATATGAAAAAAATGTGATTGAGATTCGAAAGCTTTTGTAGCTTGAAGAATGATGAACTTCCATTCCATGTTAAAAAAAGCACCATATCTAGATCAAAAGCTCATTATCTTTTTACTGATGTTTAGAATTGAGTCTTACAGAGAGGTCAGATGACATTGCTACAGATTCCAGAGATAGCTCGCCAATTACGTCTTGTAGAGAAAGGCCTTTCCCCAGTGATGATGTTACCATCTTTATTGGAGCACCTAATTTGACAAAGGTTGAATGTCAATGATAAGCAGATGTGATTTCTGATAAATATAATAGAGGAGCAGTTTCAACAAAAGCAAAAGAGGATTACCAGGAATTTATTTCCCCACGCTTCTTTGTATATGACAGTTGGA
>JAQRGC011938626.1:0-10178 GCA_028659135.1 Plantago lanceolata
CACGGACTCTAGGTCCTGGAGAATGAGTTCTAATCATCGTGAGGATCAAGAGGTCGACAGTCGTGGGGAGCCCACGAGGTTTGAGAACCTGGTAAACAGGTGCCCTGTCACGGAGAGGCTGGGAAGTGATCTAAGAATTCGGCTCAATGCCTAGAGAAATAATAGGGGAAATTTCCACGAGGCAATGAACCTGAATCACGAGAACCAGGCTCCACCTCAGGGCGCAGCGCAGGCTGTGGTCCCAATCACTGCTGTGCCTACAACCCAGGCCCCTATCACAAATCCAGCGCCCGTGGCTGCCCCAGTGACAGAAAATGAGGCTCTCAAAATCATGGAGGAGATGCCGAGATTGTTCATTGATCCCGCTACGGGAAAGAAACTTACCAAGGATTAGATTTGTGCCCAGCAAAAGGCCTTGAAGGATCAAGTTGAGGCACTCTCTAAGATAGTACAAGTGCACGAAAAAGAGATCTTCAACACTCCGAATCCACTCACACTTGAGATCCAGTCTACGAGGACTGAGAAGACCATCCCCCCTCTGGAGGCTTACCATGGAAAGAGTTGCCCCGAGAGCCATCTTATGAGATATCAAAGGAAGATGGGCATCTACGGGCACAACAAGGATGTGTTGGCTCTAACTTTCCCACTACCTTGTTCGATGATGCAATGGAGTGGTGGATCAAGTTACCCAATGGGAGCATCAAGTCTTATGATCAAGCTTGTAAGCTCTTCATCGAGAAATTCGCTCGGATGAAGCGAAAGAAGAAGTCTCTCAGCCTCCTCACCGGCAATATCCAGGGCCCAAATGAAACTCTTAGGGATTTCCTTGGAAGGTTCTGCAAGATTGCAAAACAAGTTGAAAATCATAATTCTGGGAAGAGGGTGGAGATCCTCTATGGGAACCTCCACAACCGTCAAGTGGCAGATCTCATAGCCACAGCACAACCCAAGTCCGACAAGGAGTTTGAGGATATCTGTGATAGGTTTGTGGACTTGGAGTATTCAAGAAGTACACCCCCATTCGTATGGGCGCTATGGTTAAGAAAGAAAACCTTCCGATGAAGGTTGAGCCCCCTAGGCCCAAACCAAAGTATGATGGGATTCCTAGGCCCCCCAGGGCCCCAGGATTTTCTGAGTTCACGGAACTGAACAAGCCAAGGGCCGAAATCCTTGCGATCATGCAGAGCCGCAACATGCCCATTCAATATCCATCCAAGATCCCACAGGATCGAATCAATCCCAATACCAAGAAGTTTTGCAACTTCCATAGGAGCAGGGGCCATAATACCAACTCTTGCTCCAACTTGGAAAATGAGATTGAGAAGAATGTGAAGAACGGCAAGCTCTTGGAGCACGTCGCAAAGGGTGCCCCAACAGACACTCAAGCCAATTTACCTCTGCCTCCCACTGGAGGGCCAGGCGCCCCAGCACAGCAAGAGCATGTGAACCCCGAAGTTTGGACCCCAAAAACGTTCACAACATTCCATACCGCGGCCACATCAACACCATTTGGGGAGGACCATCTGGTGGTAGCACTAGAAAGGCCCGGGAAAGGACCGCACAACACATCTTGTGCATAGACAAGGCTTATGGCCCCAACATCCCCGAGGGCACCAACAAGATATCCTTTGATGAGAGCGAGATTCCGGCTCCTTGTGCCGGAGGTGGCGAAGTGATAGACCCGGATTTTCCCTTGGTATTCACGATTGACATCGCGGCCTTCACCGTTTCTAAAGTCTTGATTGATACCGGTTTCTCTTGCAACATCATCTTTGCCGACACTCTAGCCAAGATGGCGGTTAGCCCCAAGGGTATTCTCCCAGTCAAAGGATCACTAAAAGGATTTGGTGGAGGGCCGGTGAAGCCCCTAGGAGCTCTACACTTAGCAGTTTCCATGGGCGAAGCACCCAAGAGGGCCACTCACTTACTCTTGTTCATAGGGGTGGATATACCATTTGAATATTGCGTGCTCTTTTGGCGCCCCAGAATCAATCAGTTCAGAGCCATCCCCTCCACCTTCCACAATAAGATGAAGTTCCCAACTCCCTATGGTGTGGAAGAGATTGTTGGGGATAGAAAGACAGCATGGAAGTGCTACTCCATGTCAACAAAGCATTGCAACCAAGAGCCCGAGGGTGAACTCATGGTTCTAAGTCACATGGGTGGACTCCCAGAAGTTCTCATGATGGAAAATGGGGAGCCCCAACCCAAAGACCAAGAAGAGTATGATGTAATCCCAAAAATACCATGTGCCCCCACTCCGGCTAGAAGGCGCCTCCAAGAAGGACGGATCGAGCCCCGAGAGGCAATCCGTGAAGTCCAAATAATTGAAGGTTGTCCCGAGAAAGTAGCACGTATTGGAACGGAAATGTCCCAAGAGGTGGAGCTCAAGATAGTCGAGTTCCTTAGAGTAAATGCGTATGTGTTTGCTTGGGGCACCGAAGACCTAAAAGGAATTGATCCAAGAGTGGCGGTCCATCGTCTCAAAGTGGATCCCAAGATTACCCACTTGAGGCAAAGGAAGAGGGACTTTTGTGCCACGGAAGTTGCGCGCTTACTCAAGGCCGGGCACATCAAGGAAGTGAGATACTCGGATTGGCTTTGCAATGTCATGCTAGTACAAAAGGCGCCGGGAAAGTGGATAATGTGCAATGATTTCACGTGCCTCAACAAGTGTTGCCCCAAGGATCCATATCCTCTTCCAAGGATTGACTTACTTGTTGATTCCACGGCCGGATGCACCTTACTTAGATTCTTGGACGCATGAAAATGGCTAAGGAATTAGATGTAAAGAAGCCCCATGCTTCCACTGATTCCCAGATAGTGGCATCCCACTATTCTGGAGCCTATGCCCCCAAGCAAGCATCAATGGTTGAGTACTTAGCCGTTTTGAAGAAAGAGGCAGAAGGGTTTGAGGAGTTCCAACTCTCAAAGTTCCCTAGAGAGCAGAATGAAAAGGCCGATGTATTAGAACGATTTGCGTCCGCCTCCGGGGCCCTTGATACCCGAGGCGTGATCTTGATGGATGTAGATGTCCCATTCCTACTTTCTAGTAAGCACAAAGTGCTAAGCATTTCTGAAGATACTTCGTGGATGGCGGATCTCGTGGCCTACTTGGCACGAGGCATCTTGCCCCAAGACCCCGTGAAAGCTAGGAGGGTCCAGTATCGTTCCTACCGCTACTATCTTAGGGGCTCCGATGTCTACAAGCGTTCATTTGGGGAAGTAGATTTGAGGTGTGTTATTCCAAGTGAGGTTCAGACCATACTTGATGAAGTTCATGCGGGGAGCTGCGACAACCATTCCGGAGGCCGCTCCCTAGACATGAAGGTTTGGAGGCAAGGATACTATTGGCCTTCATTAGCCAAGGATGCAATGCTCACGACGAAGAGATGCATTGAGTGTCAGAAGCATGCCAACATCCCGCACCAACCCACGACCCCAATGGTTCCAATACCTATCACATGCCCCTTTGATCAGTGGGGGTTGGACATTGTTGGCCCCTTTCCCACCGGCACAGGCCAAAAGAAGTTAATCATAGTGGCCGTGGAGTACTAGTCCAAGTGGGTTGAGGCAGAGGTTGTTAGCACTATCACTGACAAGAGTGTCATGGCCTTCATTTGGCGTAATATAGTTTGCCGCTTTGGGCTCCCACGAGTCCTCATTTATGATAATGGTACTCAGTTCTCAGGCCACAAGCTCAAAGAATGGTGCAAGTTGAGAAATATAGAGCAAAGATTCACAAGTGTTGGCCACCCACAAGCCAATGGGATGACAGAAGTGACCAACCGGGCCATTGTAAGAATGTTAGAGCGGCGTGTAGCCGAGCACAAGAGAGATTGGGTTGAGGAGCTAGATGGAGTTCTTTGGGCCTACCGCACCACTTCCAAAGTTGCCACAACGGAGACTCCCTTCAACTTAGTCTATGGGTCGGAGGCAGTGATCCCAGTTGAGACAGTATTGGAAACCATGAGGATCCAAGGGTACCAGCCCAAAGATAACCATACCTCCAGGACCTTTGATCTGGATATGCTAGATGGAATCCGTACTGAGGCTCTGGCAAACATCTAGAGGTACCAGGCCCTTGTTGCGCGTGCCTACAACAAGAATGTGAAGACCCGAGAGTTCCAAGTTGGAGATCTTGTTCTGAGAAAGAGAGACATCATGCACAATGTTGGAAAGATGTGTTAGAACTGGGAAGGCCCGTACAAGATCATAGCCGCAAGAGACAATGGAAGCTATGAGCTAGATGATGGCCAGGGAAAGCAAGTTCGAAGGCCATGGAATTCCGAGAACTTGATCAAGTTTTACGCTTGAGTTGCCCCACCAGAGACCAGTATTTTGAGTATAGGATGTGCAGAAGTACTACTTCTTTTGAAGCCTGGACCTTTGAGTCCCGGTGATTTGTAATTAGCCTCGAAGCCCAGAGTTGTAATTGAAGATGTTTATCAATGCAACGACTTTTGGAAACCGATGTGTTCCTACTTGGATAAGTTTATAAGATATGATATGAAGTAACCTGGATAGGAATTCAATGAAGGATAGATAAATCCCTCCACGAGGAGTAAGAGTCGGATAGGCAGGGGGTCAAGATGTACGACCAACTCAACGTACTTCGATTCAACAATTTGATAAAGGATACCGTGTGAATTTTCCCGACCCACGGGTCACATAACCATCCACGAGGATGGGGGACGTGTGAAAGGCAAAGACCGAAGGATCGACTTACTTATTCACATATGATCCACTAAGGGAAATTTGTATAGATCCAGTTATGCCCTATATCCACGAGGATGGGCCCCAAATAGATTATTTGAAAGGAGTCACGAGTACAGAGGTTACGACTGGAGGGACTCGTGCCCACCCAATCTGCCTTGTACATTGACCAAGAAACTGGAGGGACTCGCCCCCACCCAACTGTGCCTTGGTAACATCCCAAAAGCACAGGAGTGCAAGGGTCGTGAACTGAAAGAGAGAATCACAATATTCGATTTATTGTGAAAAAATCCTAAGGCAAAGATTGTCGTGAAAATGATATACTTAGGGAATTATCGATTAATTTCCTTACCATTGACCAAGACACCTGGGGTCGTGATAACCTGGGCCCGTGGTCGAATAACATAGCAGTTTATTTGATGAAATAAATTGCAAGTATGGAGAGAAAGCAAACGAGGATGATACTCGGAGAAATTGCAAGCCACTCGATGGTGACTTGACTAATAAAATTGCAAGGATAATGTATGACCCCCACAATCGTGAGGGCCGGGGAAAAGCATGATAAGATGTTCGGATGAAGAAAAATAATACAAGTACGAAATTGTTCAGAATGAATACAGGTATGCGGGGCATACCCCGGATGGATCTACACAGCGCTGGGACTCGTGGGGGACTCCTGGTTCTGGCTTTGAGATTGAGCTGCAGCATCCTCGCGAGCTTTGCGCTCTGCTTCGAGCTTGGCCGCCTAAGCTTGCTCTTCTTCTTGATATTTCTTTTCACGTAGAGTGAGGTCGGCTTCTTCCCGGTCTCGGAGCCGTTAAAAATCGGCATCCTTAGCATCTTAGAGAGCCATTCTCTTCTCAAGGATCACAACATAGTCTGGATGTTGGTAGTCGGATGGCTGCCCGAGGATGGGGTACGGGATCTACAGGAACTTCTCATTCCTATATACAAGTTTAAGCATGGGATCGATAACCCCCAACCGTAGCAGCTTCGGTACCCAGGTCGGGAGCCAATTTCTCTCAGGCACCCTCTCAGATGCGGCTCTCGGGACGTGGAAGTGGAAGAAATCTTCCTCCACCTTGGCATCTGTGTCGATGGACGGATCCATCTTATACTTCTCAAATTTGCCATCTGCATCCTGATCGAGCCGCAGCTCGGAAAGGTTAAGCTCGCCCTGGGGCAACTTGTTGTTGGCTTGGAGTTGCTCCAACGCTGCCTGGAACCCTTGAGCCTTGAGGCTCGCCTCCCTTACGGCGCCCTGGAACCTAAAAGTATGGCTCCCCAAGTAGTCTTGGATCGCCTCGGTACGAGTGCCAACCAGCCACTTGAGCATCCGAGTGCGGAAGTCGTAGAACCTCCTGTCCACCAGGAGCATGCCCTTGTCCGCCCTATTGAAGTCTTGGGGGTACCTTTCCTTGGCATCTTTAGCATCCTCCAGTGCTTTGACGAGCCGGGCGTTCTCAGCTTTCTCTTTATCCGCCCGGTCTCGTGCCCTCTTAAGATCCAGCTCCAACTTGGCAGCCTGGGCTCGTGCCTCTTCGAGCCTCTGTGTAAGTTCCTCGGCTGCCCGAGCGGAGCCCGCCCCGGCTTCCGAGCACGTGGCCACAAAGAGTCAGTCTTGGAGCTATATCAAGACGATGAAAGAAAGTTAGTGAGATTGAAAAATGAAAGCCACGAGTAAGAAAGACTTGGGCAAATTTATGAAAGAAAGAAACATACCTGCTCGGTGGTCTCCCACAGCGCCTGGAGCCTTTCCTCAGGCGACATGGTGGCGAGACGGGATTTGAACCCATCACGAGCAGCGGTCTCAGCCAGTGGCGAGAGCCCGGGCGCACGAGCCTCGCGCCGCGGAGTGTTTCTCTGAGTCCTGGCAGGCGAAGGAGTTGGGCTCTCGGGATCTTTCCTTTTGTGGCCCTGGGCACTGACGGCCCCAGTGACGTCCTCCACGTCAACCTGCACGGGCTCCGTGCTCGTTCCAGCAGAGCCCCCAGCAGCTGCATTCTTCAGGGCCTGATAGGCCACTATGTCATGGGGGTCGGCCATGTCAAGCTTGGTCGTAGGGTGCTTCTGCGCCCCACCATTCTTTTTGGCCTCAGCATTCTCCTTCTCAACCTGGAGCGCCAAGCTGAAGAAGTCAGTTTGACCCATTTTTTCCTAGTAAGTTGCACGAGAGAAAAACACTTGTTAGTTTACAATGTGTGAGAATATGATATGCAGCATGATAAAGCACATACGGCTATGGTACCCGGGAGATACCTAAATTACGACCCTCGGTCTCACATTTCACGGCGCACAGACCCGCGAGATAGGGTAGAGGTCGGATAGTATAACAGAAGAAGAACTTTTTCTTCGAAATGTCCAAGTGGCGGAGCTTCTTGAGCCACTCGGGATTGTCCTTGAACCTCTTGGCTAGGCGCGGGCACTCGACCAAGGTCTTCATGAACTTTTTAGGCAAGTCCCAAGCCTTGTCATCAGTACGGTGCACAAAGATATACCGCTCCCACAAGTTGGAGCCCCACGAGGACTAGATGTCCCTCAACCATGAGTAGCCGGATCGTGAGACAAAGAAGAGCATGTGCTTGTTCTCGGGCGACGGCATCACCGTAAAAACCTTCAATAAATTCTCGAGTGCGAAGGGTATCTTGATCAGGGCGCAGTATACGCCAAAACAAATTATCATTCCCAGCGCGTTGGGCACGAGCTGGGAAGGGGGCATCTCCAGCCCTCAGAGAATCTTTCTGACTGAAAGTACCATGGGGACCTTCCACCCCGCACGAAGATGGGCCTCGAACATGGCAATGAGGCCCGGGGGCGGGTTGTAGAAAACATTTGCTGACCCAGGGACTTTGATCCGGACGCCCTCCCCCATGTCGTACATTTGGTGCCACAGTCTGGCCTCCTCCATGGTCACTGTACTCGGACAGTTGGGGAGATCCCCTACCTCGTCTAATTCGGCCTCTGGGTCGGGTGGCTTGATTGTCACCTTCCTCTTGGGGAATTTCCATTTGCTGGCCTTGTCGCCCCTAGGCTGGCCGGCCTTTGTTGTGGTTTTATCATACGACGTCCTGGTCGTATTACTCGACTAGACGTCACGAGTACCGTGTTCGGAGGGATGAGGAGGTCCCTCATCCATTTCATCATCGGCCGTAGCTAGATGGAGGAGCTCATCGTCCTCTTCTTCTTCTTCTTCATTGTCCTCCCCCGAGGGAGATATATTTGTATTTGACGGAAAGAATTGCACCATCCGACCATGGGCATCTTTGCCATAAACAGGAGGAGCACACGCCCCCGGTGCTCGTGCTATTACCCTCCCGACGGCGCTTGAGGGGGGCTTGCTCCTCCTCCTCTTCCACAAGTTCTTCCGCCTCCCGATTCTCGCGCTCAGCTTCCTCGTGAGCTTCCGGCTCGTCAATGGTCATGATGGATTTGGGGTCCCAGCCACTGGTGCCTGTGTCCATCAAGAGAGGCTCTAGGTTTATCACATCTGCCATGGCACCATCGCCAAAACGAACGTGGTTCCCGGAGGTGGTTACTGTGAATGGATGATTTGGGTTAGGTTTGGGCGGAGAAGGGAGTCGTGGTGCAGACGCACGACCCCTGGCATAAATTGGTAAATCGAAAGAAGGAAAATCAAAAGGGAGAGCTCGATAATTCCTACCAAGTGTGGAGATATATGCCTTGTAGTACTTGTAGCGGCGTGAGTCGCCCCAAGGAAGATCGTCCAGATCCTTGGGCCATGTGATTGGCATACTCTGCAGTGCCAATTGGGAGGACTCCGAGAGGCCAAGCCCCATCAGACCCTTTTCGGCGCCAGGCGCCCGTAGCGGTGCTTTCCCCGCCCTCTGTCGTCGTGATCCTCCGCTGGAGGAGTATCCTTCGGATTCGGCGCTCTGATAGCCGGCGCCCTCTGATCGGTTCTGGGAATCGGACCTAGTCACGGACATCCTACACGAGTGAAGAAAGAAGGGAGTTTTGATGTCCGAGAGCCGCGGAATTATAACGTACCCGACCCTCATACTCGTCCATACAGTAAAAACATATGATTATGCATGATGAAGTGCAAAAGTTAGGAAAAACTTACTTTTTGAAAAAATTCTGGTGGTCGGGAAGACTAGCTGCGAGTCGTGAACGCTGGTGAGTACGGCTGTCCGGCTCGTTGGATCTTCGTTGTGAGTCGTGTGCTTGAAGGCTAGAGAGAGAAAGTCTGTAGTAGAGAGATAAAGTGTGAAGGTGAGAATGAGCCGGGATCCGACTATTTATAGAGTCTCGGCTCCCATCCCAAGGTGACAGTTGGGCCCCCGGGCCGAACGGTCTAGCCCGACTCCTCGAGGAGATCAACCGTCACCTCGGAAGTTGCACTCTCATTATTACTTTGCATGTTCCCAAGACGACCCGGTTCTCGAATGGCGAATGGTCAGCCAACACACCTTACTGGTTGACAGTCGTGGACTTTGAAGAGCACGAGCAGCACCCAGATGGGCTACGCCATGACCTCCTAGTCGTGAGCCGAGAAAAAAAAAAAGGAGAAGAAAATGAAATGAAACTGAGAAGCACCAAGGGAAGATGTACGAGTAAGCAACTAGTAGTGGGTCTTGGCCCGACTACCATGCCCTCACACGAGTGTGACTCTCTTCTGGAAAAATACCTCCATTTCCACCTAAGTCTTTTAGACTTAGCTAGAACTGGGGGGGAGGGGTGGAGAAGTGAGAGAGCCACAGGAGTACAGAGTGGAATGGCAGTCGTGGGAACTCGACCCACGTGAAAAGACAGAAAATCCGAGATCCATGGACGACTTTGGCGGCTACACCAACACTTTGAGAATTCCTCAACCATCTCCTTCTGAGATGCTTGGGAACTGGGGGGACTTATGATGGTGTATAAATATCACCAGACGGATTAGAGGACGCTCTACCAGATAAAGACTAAGTCCATGTAGCCTTAAGTCGTCCAAAGATGGACAAAGAGGAGAAGATACTAAGCCCCAAACCCCGGCTCCCAGACAACACGAGTCCAGTGGTCGTGCTGATCAAGGGCCAATCTGGATTTGTGCACATGAGGAAAAATGGTGACACACGAGTGTGGGACATGTGCAACGACACAAACAGAGTTGCACGGGTCCACACCACGAGCCAGAGCTCTCAGATCTGCTAGAAGAGCAACTTCTGACGATAATGTAAAAGAGGTCCTTGAGAGTGGGCCATTCAGATAATTGAGTCTCTTGTTGGGCTTTTTAATGGATTGGATCCATGCTTATTGGGCTGAAAGCCCAATAAGAGCCCATGGACCTTGTGTTTTAGCTTGGCTTAATCTGAGACAGACACTTGGCAACCATCCAAGCTACCTAGTACATTCCTGCATCTATAAATAGGCTCACCTAGCCTCATTTGAAGGACAAGCAATATCACTTGATATTGAACATTCAAGAGAGCTCTCAAGTAAGCTCCAACTCCTCCACTCTT
>JAQRGC011938797.1:0-18102 GCA_028659135.1 Plantago lanceolata
ATTTTGCTGTCATCTATTTCCATGGTAAATGGAAAGATTGAAAATTTATAACATTAAATGGCATGTGTCAAAAATCAAAATACAGTGTAGTATGGCATGAATTATTAAAAAAAAAAAAAAAAAAGAATTCGGGTACCCAATACCCGACTTCGGGTACCCGAACTTTTTGGGTACCCGACTTCGGGTACCCGAACAGTTCGGGTAGTACTTGATACCCGACTTCGGGTACCCGATACCCACCTACCCAAACCCGATTACCCAATACCCGGAAAAACCCGACCCGTGCCCAGCCCTAGCCTTGGTGGTTGTGTGGCAAGTCTTTTTGCGGTGCACCGGCGGTCCGTATGCTTGGGGTGAAAGTTGGCCCTCGGATTTTCTTGGAAACGAGTGCGCTTCCCCTATGCTTGTCTTCGGTGTAGTTCTCGGGTTGAGTTTTGTCTCCTTTAGCTTTCTTACTTCTCGTTATTCGTTTGTTTTGTAAAGACTTTGAGCATATCTTATGCTCCGTTTCGTAATTTATTTGTGCTTTGGCCGTTTCAAAAAAAAAAAAAACAAGTTCCCGTTCATGAATCAGAAATTAGATTCCCATTTCTCTCATATACCCATTGCTCCACATTTGCCGCTACATTTGAATCTTCCGCGGCAAGCTTTATGGTTAGCACTGTCACCCCCAAAGCGATTGTTTCAGAGTTTTCACCGTGAAGATGAGTTTCAATTCGGAATCGAAGTCGAAACGGAGTTTCAATTCCATCTCCTCAAACCCTTGTTCATCCGGTAACAACAGCAGTGGTGATGTAAAAGGGAAGAAGAAGAACACCGCCCCAGGAGTAGCGTGGGGCGCCAATTCTCGCTCTTCCTCTCGTTCCGCCTCCCGTAATTCGCCTTTCCCCGATTTCGGCAGGTAATTGAGATTCCGAACACTCGTTCATGGATTAGTAGGTCATTTAGCTGAGATGTGTACTGCGTCAAATTGCTTTTCATGATTGAGGATTTTGGATGGAAATTACTATATGAATGTCAGAGTATTTGTTATCGATTTAGGATTATCGTTTCGGCAGTTGTTAAATGGGGCATTAAACTGGAAATTTGATTGAGTCTTTGGAGAGCTTTACTGAGTTTCTTATTGTGGAGTTAAAGTGTAGTATGCTGCATTCTATCATTCTGATATATTTTGTTTCGTATTATCGTATCATGCTTCAAAATGAATCTATGTGTGTGATGTATACGTAGTTTAGAATATTTGTTATTGATTTAGGACCTTTCGGTAGCATGCTGTTAAATGGAGCATTAAACTGGAAAACAGATTGAAGCCTTTGAAAGGTTTATATAGCGTCTTGGGTAATGTAGAGGTAAAGTTTATTTAGTCGCGATTAATAGTGCTTCAAGTCCCTGTCAAAGATTTAGGGTTATGCTTGGGAGTCAATTTGTGATGTATACAGTTTGGATATTTTTGTTATTGAAATAGGAATTAGGATCTTTCTTCTTGTTGTATATTGTTAAATCAAGCTAAAAAGTTGTTTGAGGTATATAAGTGCTTTATTAGTTCTCGAGTATCGTAGAGTCAAAATGTATTATACTTCACTATGTTCTGAGATAATATATTTAAGTTTTGAAAGTCTAGTTACTCGAGATTTCACATTTGCTAATGTAAATTAAGACCAATTGCTGCTCCTGAAATTGATGGTTGCCGGATTGTTTTTTGTTAGTTATATGGCCGTGAAGAACCGGAAACTACAAGACCAGTTTGATGCTGCAGCTTCAGGCTCTTCTGACACTGCTGCTGGTTCCGGGAAGTCTATATTTTGTGGGGTGGCAATTTTTGTTGACGGGTATACTGTTCCTTCTAGTCAGGTTAATTCTTGTAGCTCTCTGCTTTCCTATCATTAGGAATTCCTTCTCTGAAATAGCTGCAGTTTGGTTAATGGAGAATACTACTATGAAGCTTCCAGGGACATGGTTTTTTGCCTGGCTTTACTCCTTCATTTAATTTAAATTTAAACATAATAAAAAGTCCCTTGGTGTGGTCCCGTCTGTTCCCACTTTCTCAATTTAATTCTTTTTTTCTGGGATTTTTTTAAAAATTGTGTCTCTTCAACATGATTCGTTTCAACATTAAGACCCTTAATTGTGCCCCGGTTTTTTTCCTAAAAAAATACCAATGGTTGTGTCGCTTCAATTTAATTGTGTCTTTTCGAGCATCAGTTGCTTTTTAAAAGTGTATAAAATTTTATGAATAGATGTAAAACCATTCATGATGCTCTCCATGAAGGATTTTGCACACTTCCATTGAAACCGTTGAGATGTATAAATGGGAAGAAGAAATTCATTTTTCAAAACACATTCAAGCATTTGATACTTCTCTTATTCTTATCATCGCAGTTCTATCTTTCTATCTTTTACATTTAAAGCATGGTTGTCATTATTATATAAGTGCCATAAGTGGCCAACTTATTGTTTTAAAGGTCGACATTAAATAGTCGACTCTCTGATTGTTGTGTTTCAACAAATAAATTGGGTTATATGATCTTGTAGTTTGAATACTTTAATTTTTTTTTCAAATTATATTGTTAATGTGACCAATATAATTTTTTTTATGTGTATTTAGATGGCGCGGTGTTCCAAATCTAGTGAATTTGTATATGCCTCCTAGAGAAATTTGGTCATGTTTGTCATATGTGGTGCATTTTTGTAGTTTTAAGAATTCTTTTATTCCAGGAGCTTCGAGGATATATGTTGAAGTATGGAGGGCGATTTGAAAATTACTTTTCCCGACACCGTGTTACTCATATTATCTGCAGCAATCTCCCTGACAGTAAAATAAAAAATTTCAGGTAATTTTGCTTCTATAAAGAAACTGTGTCAAGTTTATAATTGTATATGTTAAAATAATACTATATGTCATTGATACAGGGCTTTTAGTGGTGATTGTATATGTTTAAATAATACTATATGTCATTGATACAGGGCTTTTAGTGGTGGGCTTCCAGTTGTTAAACCTACATGGGTGCTGGACTGTGTTGCTGCTAATAAGCTTCTGAACTGTAAGTTCATTTCTGGGGGTATTGCTGTTGGTTTCTTAATTAATTCATAGATCATATTCTTGATGAACGATTTATCATCTAATTTGTTGTCAACGCCGCACCATCGGAAGTTTTCTTTCCCTCTTTTTTCTTGACAAAAGACTTGGAAGAAAATGTACCTATTAACGAACAGTTGAACACATAAATGATATAGCATCTTGTCTGACATGGGGTTTTGCGTTGTTTTCTCCCTCAACATAATTTCTCTTCTGCACTCATGAATGTTCATCATCCTCAAAGAAGAAGCATAATGTTCTGTTGATGGAGACCATGGTTACATGCATTACTGTACAGCACCACTTCTCACGTTTTTATTAGAAAATAAATTCTGTAACAGGGTACTAGAAGACAGCTCAGGATGTACATAATAATGATTGAATGTGATTGAGAATTTACTCCCATAACAAGTTAACAACTTGCTAGATATGCAAAAAACGCTTTTCCCGCAATCCAGGATCATGTTGTGTAAATGTAGTGCTTGTGTTCAATATACCAATCAAAGTTGTTGTCTGACTGCTTGAGTTTAACCTTCCTCACCACCTCGTGTCCCGTTTTGCATGTAGGGACTCCTTATCAGCTTGACCAGCTTGCAGGTCAAAATAACAATCAACCAAAGTTATCAGCCTTCTTTTCTCTGAACAA
Source organism: Plantago lanceolata (assembly GCA_028659135.1). Taxonomy (NCBI): domain Eukaryota; kingdom Viridiplantae; phylum Streptophyta; class Magnoliopsida; order Lamiales; family Plantaginaceae; genus Plantago; species Plantago lanceolata. Next base: position 3,723 of record JAQRGC011938797.1, read on the forward strand.
TAGTCGAGTGCGTCAGATTACAGATCCACATGTGAATGATCAAGCCACATCTGAAAATGATATTCCGTTATTGGAAAAAACGGATTGTAATTTATCTGAGGAGAATTCAGCTTCAGAGCTCGAAGACAGGTGCAGCATAGAACCTGAATCTATTCAGTCGGGTGATTGTAATGAGATTACTGAAAAGCCAAGTTGCAGCATAGAAAGTTCCTGTGAACCCAAAAGAGTTGAATTAAGTGAAATTTCTCCTTCGAATGAGAAGTATTCAGCTCTTGAGCTTGTGTCTATTACACCTGAGGCTGATGTTCGTAAGAGCCCAAGCCATGATAATTATCAGAGCTCAAGTTCAAAAACAGTTTACCCAGCTGATCAACACCATTCAACGCTTACGGATCCGAATTTTGTGGAGAACTATTTTAAGGTGATTCTTTTCCCAAACAATAAAAACAGTCCAGGAATCAACCTCTTTGAGCTACATGGATAATATGCATAAGAAAATGCCCTTCACTATTTAGTAGAGTATCATTTCTGGAAGCATTTCCTGGAAAAGTTACAGGAAATGAGCTGTGTTATCATGTGATAGGGAAGATAAGTCTCACTCTTTTATTCCTTCACTTCACATTCCAAAAACGTTGTATCACTGATTTGACTTAGCACCTTCTTCCTTTTTTCTGCTTTTGGTGGCTAGGGGAGGTGGGTTTGGGGTAAATATTAACTCTGCAATATAATTTTGTATCGATAGGGTAGAAGAATCTTAATTGAAATAGTGTTACATTTTCCTTATCATCTGTTTAAGTAGCCTTATTTATTTTTACATTGACCTTGTATTTAAATCTCATCTCAAACTTTAAGCTACTTATTACCTTTTACCTTTTCCAGAGTTCCAGGCTGCACTTTATTGGCACTTGGAGGAACCGATACCGTAAGCGTTTTGCCAGTACAAATGATGGGTCTAGAAGCAACAATTCTAGTCTAAATTCTGATGCCTTGGCTCAGAATATTCATGTTATACACATCGATATGGTATATTTCTTTCTTACAACTCATCTGCATGTTTTCTTTCCTCCTGGTGATCAGTATTTACATACTCCACACTTCCATAGCAGAAACGCTTTCTCAGCCGACAACGACACGTAGTTTCTGTAATATATCTTTCAGTGATATCATTCCCGTAATTGTCCTCATTTATTCCATCACCTGGTTGACAACAATATGATACATTAATAAACAAATTCCCAGGATTCATTCTTCGTGTCAGTTGTCATCAGAAACCGTCCTGAATTACAAGGAAAACCTGTTGCTGTTTCCCATTCAGACAATCGCCATGGTACTGCTGAAATTTCTTCTGCAAATTACCCGGCTCGAAATCATGGTTTGCACTTATCTGTAGTCATTCTTTGTATTCTTTTCAATGATGCAACGTATACTGTAGTTGATCACGTGCATTGCCTCAGGAGTTAAGGCAGGAATGTTTGTTAGAGATGCAAAGATTCTATGCCCCCAGCTTGTCATTGTTCCATATGATTTTGAAGCTTATACGAAGGTATACATTTATTTGTTTTAGAATTCACTAGTTGTTTCTTTCTGATCCTTTTGCTTTATGTGGCGAATTTACAGGTTGCAGATCAATTTTATGACATTTTGCACAAGTACTGCAGCAAAGTACAGGTCGAGCTCGAAACTGCAGCTACACAATTACTTTTATTATTGCAAAATTCAAACCTTTCTAAGTTATATGCAGGCTGTCAGCTGTGACGAAGCATTTGTAGAGGTATCGGAATCAGAATTTCATGACCCTCAGCTTTTGGCTTCTAAAATCAGGAAGGAGATAATAGACACTACAGGATGCACGGCAAGTGCAGGAATAGCAGGAAATATGCTTATGGCCCGCCTTGCTACAAAAACTGCAAAACCAGATGGACAGTGTTATATTCCTCCTGAAGAGGTATATGCAAAGATATTTATGTTTATTATTGGTGGCAGTCAGTATTATTTTAGTTCTAGTCTGGCCGGGTTGGTCCTGCACATTAATTTCTCTAGCTTATGCTTATCTTGAAGTGCCCCCCATAAGTTCAGACTATAGTGTGGTGATATACTGTTATGAATAACTCCTATGTTGCAGGTTGATAGTTATCTCTGCAGACTTCCAGTGAAGGCACTCCCTGGAATTGGTCATGTTCTGGAAGAGAAGTTGAAGAAGAAACATATTGAAACTTGTGTCCAATTGCGCGAAATCACCAAGGTATCCTCTTCAACCACTAAGGAATAGAATGTGAGTTTTAATGCGATCCTGAAAGGGTATATAATAGTTAATGCTCCATAAACATGTTTCTTGTGACTTGTATAGGTCTAGCTGTCACTATAAGATTGAGTTAATCCTATGGTAGTTCCTAAGGCATCTAGATGCAATCATGCAAGTAGTATTTCATTTTGTTATCTCAACCTACCATGTTGTCTTTATAATTTTTGGCAAAATAGTCAGGTCCTTTGGTAGAGCATTTTTTTGTTTCTCCAGATATGCTTTTAGTTTCAATTTTATGGCATTTAACTGGAGGCTCATGTTTAAATCCTTGTTGAGAAGATGCTGGAAGGACTGGCATTGTTAGGAATATAAAATTTTGCTTTTATTTTAACTGTGTTCTGATGTTTGACACTCTTATGTAATTTTAATCCGAGGATAACACTCTGATAAGATCAAGCAGTATGCTAACATGCACATCTGGGCTAGCTTTTGATGATTTAAAATGCATGTTCAATTGTTTATATAACTACTCAGTTTGGTTGCTTCAAGATTGATTTGTCGGCCAGCTTGTTTTTGTGAGTCAAACTCAATATGTTTTAAAGTTCAAACATTCACCTACTACGCATGGTTTATTGCTTATACACCTGTTTTTTCCTGGTCAATTTGTCTTTATGTTTGTAGAAACATGATTTAATCACATACAGCCCAATGTTTGCATTATAATCTGGTTGCTTATTTGCCAGCTTAATTTCATGTCATCATGTAATCCGGTTATTTTTTTAAGAGATGTATACTTATAGCTGCATTTGTTTATTCTGTCATCATATATCATAAGTACATATGACTCTTGATGCATCAAGGAAATTAAGAATTTTATAGTAATTCTTACCTTTTTTCCCCCCTGATGTTTCCACTTTGAAGGAGTCCCTTCAGAGAGATTTTGGAATGAAAACTGGAGAGATGCTCTGGAACTATAGCAGGGGCATAGATAACCGATTAGTCGGATTGATTCAGGTGAGAGTGGCATGTTTACTGGCTGCTTGTAGCAGGCTTCAGATTGTTGTTGAGTAACCTTGAGCTCATATATATATTTGGTCTTCCCTTTACACAGACACATGGTGTTCTCACAAATCTAGTAACTCATGTCTATGCTAGTTGTAGTTAGGAGTAGCAATAGTAGAGTAACATGATGTGTTTGTGGGTGGATCCGAATACTCATCCGTCCCAATCAATTCTTTACGTATTCCTTTTTTGGACATCCCAATCAATTCTTTACGTTTCCATTTTTGGAAACTACCCCACACCCATCTACATTATATTATTTTAAACACATACCCCACTTCCACACCTTTTTAACTTTCACCTTTACACCACTTTAACCCCGCATTAACATACAATAATAATATCTCACTAACAAACAAAACATCTTATTAAAAACCGTGCAAAAAGCAAACATAGGCTATTCATTGGGACGGATGAGTACTACATGGTCTTAGATACAAACAGGTTATATGATTTAAAAGTTTAATCAGAACCTTCAATCGGCATGAAGTGCGATTAGATTATGCTGATGTTGATTGAAGTTATATTCCTTATGGTTTGAAATATGCTATAGAGGAAGTGTTTTATAGTATGGTTAGAGGGTTATATCTGCTCACATTTTTCTCTCATTGTGATTTCATGTCTTTGCACAGTTGAGTGTGGAACTTAATGCATTTGATTTCATGTCTTTGCAGGAGAGCAAATCTATTGGTGCTGACGTAAACTGGGGAGTGAGGTTTCGGGACCCAAGTGATGTTAGTTTTACATTACCTTATTAAATTTCGATTTGATATCTGAAAATTATAATTCTTATTTGTGCCATAAATTCAGACCAAGCATTTTCTGGCGAATCTGTGTAAGGAAGTCTCACTGCGATTACAAGGGGTCAGAGCACAAGGGAGGTCTTTTACTCTTAAGGTGCTCATCCCCACAAAAAGAGAGAATTATCTTGAATAGAGAATATCAAAGCCTCTTTTACGGTTTTACCTCAATGAGATTGTTAATGCCGTTGGATCTCGGTATAAATTCATTAAACTATGTCATTGGTTTTTCACATAGATAAAGAAGAGGAGAAGTGATGCAGGAGAGCCAGTAAAATATATGGGGTGTGGAGATTGTGAAAATCTTAGCCATTCGATAACAGTAATGTCATACTTGCTTCAGAATTTGCATATGTGGATTCATTATGGATAATTGCATGTGTCCTATCTAAGTATTGTGAACTACAGATTCCAATGGCCACTGATGATGCGGACGTGCTGCAGAGGTTGGCCACTCAGCTATTTGGATACTTCAACATAGGTAAGTCAATCCTGTTCATCTATTTCTTTTTTATTCCATTAGTGAGATTTTTTTTTTGCCCTCTGGGGATGTTATTTAACCACTGACTTAAACATGGTGATTGGTGAGAATAATGTAATTTGCTTGTCTACTCTGGCACTTGGTTCGAACGTTGAGATTTGATCCCAAGGCTACAAATAAAAAACAATTTATTTATTTAACATCATTAATCTGTTAAGTGGCATTTTTGGGTGCCATCATCACTCCTGACTTGACTGGCTGGCGTACACACTCCTTTTCCCCTCAGTCTTGTTTTTTTGGTCCTTTACTCCTTTCCATAGCTTAAGGCTTAAGACTATACACCTCGAGGAAGGAGGGCTATAATTCTTAAATGATACACCCTCCCGTTTTTTATATATGGCGTTTTAGAGTTTTCACACATTTTAATACATCTCATTCGAATCATTGATTTTTTAAAATTCTACATTAACTACAAGTAATTATGATGCTTGAACCAATAGGATACCTCTAAATGACATCAAATTCAACAATATACATTAATTATGATGGAAATCTTTCTTGAAGAATGTAAAACGTTATATATATTTCAAATAGTGAGAAACCTAAAATGTCATATATTAAAAATCGGAGGGAGTACCAGCTATGGCCATTTAATTACGTACTCATTCCATCCTTAGTATGACTATGAGTACATTGACCATGACAGATGTCAAAGATATTCGAGGTATGGGTCTGCAGGTCTCAAAGCTTGAAGGTATAGATGATAGCAAACGAGGTATGTCCTTCGGGCAATCAACTCTGGAATAGTATTTGTTTTGCATTTGAAATTACCCTTTTGTTCTTTGTTTGTAGTCACTAACCGATTATTAATTTTGGCCTTGAAGTCCCAAAAAGAAAGTCCATTCTTTCTTGGTTTGCCTCCGAGCCAACAAAGGCCAGTGACTTAAACAAAAAATTTGGTGCCCCCAACCATGGTAAAGCAGGTAAGCAGCGGTGTCTAACTTCTATCTGCAGTTACCTGTATATAATTGGATCTGGGAATCTTTTCGCTAGGCTGCTATTTCTTGTCTTGGTCGAAAAGTACGTTAATTTACCTTGTTACCAAGTTTAAACCAAAATTTATGTACCTTTGTGCTTCTTGTTCATCCAGTGTTAGTCTGGTCTTTGTTGGAGACATGAAACAGGTATAGTACCTGTTGTACTTGTACCACCTCCAAACCCCTTGTTTCTGTAACTAATCTCAGCTGCCGTTCCAGCTTGTGTCATTGTTAACTGACAAAAGTGTTTTTATGTTTTTCCTCATTTACCCCAAGTGCTGCAACACAACCTTTCTTGAGCTCATACTATGCAACTACCACCACCAGCAACCTTCACAGCACTCAACCCACTAGCATATTGTCAGTAATGATCGACCCAAATTGCATAATCCATGTTGTATTTTCCCTCGTCACCTTTTCACTTTTATTGTTCGTTTTGGTTCTGAATAACTGTTAACTCACAGATCTTCAAACTAATCACGACAGGACTAGGAATGATAATGTTCTTTATGCTTGTAGAGCATTTAAAAGAACTCTGATAATTTATGTCTATTCTCAAGTACTGTTTTCACTCCGAGCAATACCCATTACTTTCTTGCAGATAGCCGAAGACTAAGAGAAGTTGAATGTCAGGGTCAGGCAGGCTCTATCCGAACGGGCGATGGCTCGTCAAGCTCTGGATTTGGTGCCCCTGCAACTCTCCCTCCTCTACAGGATCTAGATATGGCAGTTATACAGTCCCTTCCACCTGAGGTTGTTTCAGAAATTAATGCTATGTATGGAGGGAAGTTATTGGGTCTCATTTCAGAAAAAAGTGGTAGAAGTCTAGATGCAGACTCTAGGCATACTTCGACTGTAATGCCGAGTGAAGGTAAAAACAATTCATATTATTTTTATGATGAGGGTCTCTTGACATGGTATGCACTTCCTGACAAAAGCTTCTTGCTGATTTATGTGTAGCAGTAGAGCAAACGGAGTCTATCCCTGCTCAGCTGGTTAGACTGAATGCAAATCCTGGTAGTGATCAGGTAATGTTAAGTACTTCATCTAGCTCATTTTCACTTGCTAATTTCTTCTTGATTCTGGCTCCATTTAGGAATTTTCTTATGAACCCCTTGTAAAGAAAAAGTAGATAAATACACTGTTTGTTTCCTCAACTGTTTGCCACATCTCTGTTTTTCATCTGGTGTTTTCAGGATTTGCAGATCGGGGACCACCCAACTCTAGCCCTGTCCACAGGATTTTCTTCGGAAAGTCTAATGCCCGCATCTTTGAGTCAAGTAGACCGCTCAGTGCTGCAGCAACTTCCTCAAGAGCTGAGAGATGACATAATCGAATTTCTTCCCCAGCATAGAAGAATGGAAATGATATATGGTGCTACAACTGATGCCATTGACAACAATGCTAACCTTCTTGACTCAACCAATGACCTCTGGACTGGAAGTCCTCCGCGCTGGGTTCACAAGTTTGAGATCAGCAGTTGCGAAATGCTGAAAGCTTTTGCGAAGATCTACAGATCTAGGACTGCTGGTGGTTTGTCATCTGCATTGCAGCATATGATTTCTGCCAGTAATCTATCTATAGAAATGGGCACTGATGAATTGAATGATGCTTTTAGTTGGCTCTCTGAACTTTTCAAGCAATATATAGAACTCATAGTTGCGACTGACATTGAGGAGATCTATTTCTTTGCGTGCCTCTTGCAAAGGTAAATTTTCTGCATTGAATACTTTTCACTGTTTCTAATTTTTTTTATCTATCTGCCAAAACATGTACTGGTGCTACTGATTCCTAAGCATGTAATAAGCGTGTTAACAGAAGCATGTATGGATAATTATATGGCATGCTTAATCTGGTAATGGAATCTACTGAAATCAAAGATCTTGTAATATTCTCCAAGTCCTTAGGTATGAAACTTAATCTTGAAATGATGGTTCTCGAGTTCCAGGAGGCTACAATTGGAACATTATTTGGCCAGAGTTATTTCATCACACACACACATCCTGAGCCCTGACAGTGTTCTGAGTTTCCAATGTAGTTCATGCTTTAAAACAAAATGTTTATGTTTGTCCTCCATCCTTTCTCTTACATTTGGTTTGTGAGATTATGCTTTTCTCCTCTTGTTATTAAACAAAATCTTAAACTTCTCTTTTGCGTACTGTCATTCATGGCATAATCACTCACGTTTATTTTCAATCAGGTTAGCTGGGAGGTCAAGCTTTTTTCTACAAGTCTTCAATGCGATAGTTCCTCACTTACAGGTTCAATCATCTCTTTGCATTGTTCTCTAGTTTCCTATCTTTCCCACCCCTTTTCGGCTCTTCGCACCTGTCTAATGTCAACAGTCAACGCCAAAAGAAAGGAACAATAAGATAGGACTAGCATGCAACAGTTTCTTGCTTTTCAGTGTAAAACTGTTTTTCTTTTTCTAGTTTGAGAAACAAAGTGTTCGATGTTTTATGATCTCTCCTGATGTAGTTTTTCTTATATGTTGGTCTGCTTTCAGGCATCTGTGGGTGATAAATATGGAGGAACTCTTCACATTCCATCTGTGAAAAATTAGTGTACATCTGTTGTTCACAATTCACATCTCCTGGGACTGATATGATTCCTGATGTTGCAACGTGCCCAGGATAAGCTCAATGCTCGGAGTGACCTCTTCTGTCTATATGATGTTTTTAGGTAACCCGTAAATTGTTTTTTACTTCCCTAATTCTTGTGGTAATATTTACTCCTTTCTGGAAAATCTATATACTAGGGGATAGTCACCCATGCAGTGGTTAGTAACTTAGAAAAAACCTTGTGCGCCTTAGGAATGTCTAATGAACGACTCTAACCCATCTTTAAAAAAGAAAATGATGGACTTTGTAGATAGAATTTTGTATACAGATGGAATTTATCAGCCTTATATTTTTTAACGGTTGAAACTTATTTAGGTGTTCTTGTGAATGTGTTCCCCAATCCCCACGGCAAATGAGATATCTCGTATCTCGTTAGTCCGTCCGGCATGTGGTCCATAAAAGATGTAAGCCAGGATTGATTTTCTTGTGAAATATTGTTTGTTTCTTATTTGATTAGTGTACACATCAAGCCAAGAGAGAGAAGAAACGTGATGGTTTTTTATTTATCGCCAAGAGAAAAAAACGTGATGTTTCTTTTTCTCTCTCAGCCCTTTATAATTCGTCAATTACTCTCGAGGATGTTTACGTAAAAGTGTAAGAGGGATACTTTAACAACACTGTTCTACAACATATTCGATTTCTTCACAAGCATTTGCTCAATAGGATTTTTGCATTGAAAAAAAAAAAATATTGAATTAAATACTACGAGAGAAAGAAGAATTGAACATGGTGAGTGTAGTTCCTTCCAAGCCAAATGAACCTCTACATAACATCCATATCCTCATGGTTTCATTTCCAGGCCAAGGCCACATAAACCCGCTGCTCAGGCTCGGCAAGAGACTTGCCTCTTGTGGCATGCTCATCACCTTCTCCACACCCGAATATATGGGCCTCACCATCTGTCAAGCCAACAACATGACCTCACACGAGCCTACTCCGGTGGGCTCTGGAGCTATGAGGTTCGAGTTCTTCGATGATGGTTGGGATGGCAATGCCCAAAGCCGTGGGCAAAATCTTGAAGCATACGTTGCTGAGCTTGAATGTACAGGTAGAGAGAAAATCTTGTTGATGATCCGTAAACACGAGGAAGCCGGTCAGCCTTTTACGTGCGTGATCAACAACCCATTCATTCCCTGGGTTACTGATGTTGCGGAGAGTTTGGGTGTTCCGAGTGCAATGCTCTGGGTTCAATCTTGTGCTTGTTTTTCAGTTTATTATCATAACTTTCATAAACTAGTCCCTTTTCCTAGTGAAAAGAATGCAGAAATCGACGTCCAGTTACCGTGTATGCCATTGCTGAAGCAGGATGAAGTTCCCAGCTTCTTACATCCAAAGACGCCATGTCCGTGCATTGGGAAAGCGATTCTGGGCCAGTTCGAAAATCTAGACAAGGTGTCTTGTGTATTGGTGGACACATTTGAAGAGTTTGAACATGAACTGATTGATCACATGTCTGAAATGTGCGGCCCGATTATTAAGCCCATAGGCCCATTATTCAAGCATAGAACAGATTCACGTGAAATTAAGGTTGATTTGTTTCAGGCTGAGGATTGCATCGACTGGTTGGACACGAAACCAGAGCAATCGGTGGTGTACATCTCGTTTGGAAGCGTTGTACATTTGAAACCGGAGCAGATTGATGAAATTGCCTATGGACTATTAGCGGCGAAAGTCTCATTTTTGTGGGTTCTAAGGCATGTTTTGCCGGCCAGGTTGCTGGAGGAGTTATCAGAGAGAGGTAGAGTGGTCCAGTGGTGTCCACAGGAGGCAGTGTTGGCACACCCCTCCATTGCTTGCTTTGTGACACATTGCGGATGGAACTCAACACTAGAGACAGTGGCAAGCGGTGTTCCTGTGGTGGTGTTCCCGCAATGGGGGGACCAGGTGACAAATGCTAAGTTTCTGGTTGATGTTTATAAGATGGGAATTAGGATGTGTAGAGGTGAAACGGAGGAGAGGATTGTGGGGAGGGAGGAAGTGGAGAGGTGTTTAAGGGCAGCAACCTGTGGTCCAGAGGTGGCGGAGATGAAGAGGAATGCATTGAGGTGGAAAATTCTGGCAGCAGAGGCGGTTGTGGAGGGCGGCTCATCGGATAGGAATATGCGAGAGTTCATTGATTTCTTATCCCATGAGGCATCTAAGCAGGAACTGCGGAGAAAAGAACTTTCATGACATACATGGTAAGTTGGTAACGTATAATTTTTCGATAGACTTGGTTTATGGGTAAGTGGTAGACCATGTGGTCCAAAATTATCAACAAATTTTGAACGACATGGTATATCAAAATTCCCCCATCTAAGCGGTGAGTGGTGAGCGGCACAGATGATTCTCGCTCGTGAACTTGTCATCTCGTCTTAAGTTATATGAAATTTTAACTTTTGTACCATAATTTTTAAATTGTCATCTATGGAATGAATTCAAAATATACTGAACCTTATATCACCATCTCTTGAAAAGATGCAAAGGATGCTGCGTACTTGTGGGTCTACCAGATTGTTTGTTTGCCATGATCAAATTAAACTGTTTATCACAGCTCACAAGATACCAAATGAAGACAACTATAATAAGATTCCCATCTTCACTGAAGACAAAAGATGCATGTCTAAGAAAATTAAACGGAAAACACGAGAAGACTACCCCTGGAACTGGAAGTCCAGAACACTAAATAAACAGGAACACATTGAAGTGGAAGAAAGCAGCAGAAGAGGGGGTTGCGGAGAGCCGCTCATCAGAAAGGAGTATGCAAGAGTTCATTGAGGAGGTCATCATGTTAAGTGATAAGCATTCATTTGAAATGTATTTCGGGATTTGAAATATTGATTTTTCAACGGTTAAAAGAAAATCTTGACTTTTACAAGAATTGCACAATGAAATGCACCAGGAATAACACGTTATCTTTAATAGAACCATTTATTAGGTAGACCATAGTAGTAGTACAAACTCGAATTGCAACTCAGATGGGGCAGCGGCATATAACCTCAAGACAGCCATTATCGCAATAAAAGCAGCAAAACAATTACAGTGTCAGCTAAATCGGTTCAAGTCGGCTGCAACTTATATAGTTGGAATGCTTTGGCACTATATATCAGCATTTTTTATAACAGACATAACTTCACTAATGGCCTGGAATTTTCTCCTTTCCTTTAGGATGGTCTTGGCAACATTCAGGGCTTTTTGCTCACACTCGGCTCGCTTACTTGGCTCTTTAATTGATTCAAAATCCTCGACATGAGCCACCCCAACAATTCTCCTGTAAATCAAAAGATTTCTAATTTTCTATTCTGAAACAGTAAATCGTGCTAGTAACATGAATAGGTGTTGGGGTGAAATAAGCTTATGGTACATAAACCACTAGTAATATTTTATACTCCACATGTTTTTGTAATCTTATCTCTTAGTGTAAGTTTCATGTATGTGTGAGATGAAATAGCAAGAAATCGAGGAAAAAGGGGTAAGGCAAACCTTATCATTTTGGCAGCACCAAATCCAAGTGAATCATGGAAAAGGTCTTTCATGTATCTTTCTTTTGCAAGTTTCTGGAGTTCTGCATTGTTGTATATTTCATGAAGATATGCTTCACCAGGGCCATCCTTGTGCTTATCCCAGAGAGCAGTAAATTTTTCATGAAAGAGGTTCCATGTTTCTGATATTGTCTTCAATATCCATAATTTGTACGCCTGGATGGGGGATATGTCATGTTAATAACATGTCAATCAAGAATAATGAATGACTAACGAGAATGCATGAAAAATATGCATCGATCGTTTATACCTCAAATGAAACAAAGATTGTAATTCTTCCTCTACGGGGTTAATGGGGTCAATGGATTCAATAAAGGAAAGCCAAAAAGTTACAGTATAAATTTCAAATCAAACAAATAGAAACTCATACTGATGGGGATTATTGGAGGAATGTCAAAAGGTACCCATGGTATATGGGATGAATAAATAATGACATACATTTCCTAGACGAATAAGAAAACTGAAGCAGATGGAAGAAGTGAGATGAAACTAAGAAGGAAGTGAACTACATACTTTTCGATCACCACCTTTATCTGTATGACCATCTTGTGCAAAATATGCTAGGATCAGGTTTCCAATATAAGCTCCAATATCGAATCCCATTGGACCATAGAAAGAAAATTCAGGATCTATGACCTGAGTTGAATCTTTAGTAACCATGACAGAACCCGTGTGGAGATCACCATGTATGAGAGCTTGAGTTCTTTCACAGAATCTAAACAGGAAATATGCCAAACAAATGTTAGAAGAATCTCCATATTTGTAACATCCAGCAAAGGGCATAATAACATAACAAACTGTACAGGTTCACATATTAACAGTGGATTTACTTGGATTTCAGCTCAGCAATTTCAAGTTTCAATACGTTATCTTCCTGAACAGCCATTGCATCAGCATCAAGGTAAGGAGATGTGTGACGATTGTATTCAGATACTTTGTAGGGGTCGGAGAAGACAACTTGCTCAGTAAGTCTGCATAACTCCACATTCGCGCAGAACTTAGCAACTGAAAACATAATGGGATACCGTTTAGTATATGAACCCCTAACTTCAAGTACGAAAGAAATTTCAATCTTTATTAATGGGCAGCGATTTCAATCTTTATATAAATAATGTGAAAGACAACTTCCATCTTAGTTTAGCACAACCCAACTACAGGAAAAACCATTCAATGTACATGCTTACCCAATCGTTCATCTTAGTATGGAATAAATCATTCCTATATTGACGTCGTTACCTGCACTCTTATGCTCGGTGGTCGTCAAATAAAGTAGAGATGTGTAGAAAAGTGTGTTGGCCATAAATTCGGACATATGTTCAGCAAGTAATGGATACTCAATCCCAGCAATAAGTCCTTTCCTCAAGATTATGTGAGGTGGCTCAATGTAACGCATGCCAATCAAACACATTGTCCTGTCGAAATGATAAACCTCTGGAACATGATCAGGACACAAGCGACGCTGTTCTTGTAGAGTTGAAGCTTCGAAATAGGCACGTTCCTTGGCCATTGGCCACGATTCCCCTATGCAACGAACATATGGAAGAGCCTGTACAGATAATAACCAACTCCTTAGAGGAACATATGTGAAACTCATCCTCTAAAGCTAACTGATAGTAAGCCTATATACACCTATACACACATATCTGAAGGACTCTTTTAGAACGGAAACAGCACAACGCCATTTTCGATTTGACAGAGCATTCGGAAACCTTTAGAAAGCAAATATACTATACATTCGGATGCTTGAAACAGAATAATGGAGTAATCATGGACTTAATTTGGTTGCACATGTGGCAGCTGCAATTGATTATTGATCAACAAGTAAACGAAAACATTCAAGCACAAATAACGATCAACAATTAAGTAACAAATATTTCCACAGGAAAATTCAACAGTATCGACTATCGCATCAAATTAACTTCAATCACAGCAGCAAGTAGAACACAGTATTATAAGGAAAGCCGAAAAAACTAGAGGAAATATCGAGTTTAAACCTGCTTGACAACAAGGGATCCTGAAGGAGAGATAATAATGAAGACGAAGTTGAGATTTCCGTCGCCGATTTCTCTGATTTCCAGGTTAGCCAAATCGTTACCGAGCTTATCCGCGAGAGAAGGTGTGGCCTTAACGTACTCGAGCAATAGCTTCTCGTTCAGCGGGCGGAAACCGTCGGAAGCCATGTCCACGGCGGGAGACGGTGGTGGAAAGGGGTTTAAGGAGTGGCTTTGTAGTGTCAGAAATCAGGCATGGGAATGGCAGCTAAAATTGACTTGAGAATATTTGAAGGGTAAAATTGGAAGAATAGGATTCATTCCTTTTTTCTAGGCTACCAATCTGCAAGGTGCACGCTTCATGAACCTTTTTTTGTTTGAATAATTGTGGAGGTTAAAGTCTAAATTCAATGAATCTGGTCATGCAGTTTTTAGTTTCACTTTGGATAGGATGATGGAATTATTATTGGAGTCAAATTGAAATTTAAATGAAAGATTTTATGGATAATTATGAATGTAATAAGAGTTTATCTCTTGAGTAGTATCATACATTAGATACAATTCTAGTTAGACACATTATAGATGAGCTCTAAAGATGCTCTCCAACTTGTATATATACTCTCCA
>JAQRGC011938995.1:0-15136 GCA_028659135.1 Plantago lanceolata
TGGGTTTGGTGAAACAAGAGTTACATATTTAAATTTAGAATACATGTAATTGGTTTGGAGGCCTACCTAAAATTATTGTTGCAATACACAAGCCATAGCATGGTGTTGTAATAATAAGTTTTGGGATCTTGTCCACTCACAAATTTTATTAATTGTATATCGTCTCGTATTCATGTGTTTTGGGGGCATTGAATATGTGAAAATGAGTGGGAGTTAAATACTACTAAAGACCTTGTGTGTATTTAGCATGCTAAATTGTGATCATAGATTTTAATTTTGATTGTCGTTTTTAATATCTCTCTATCTGTTGCTTTCTTTTCCTCTAGGTTAGAAATGTCGAGCCTGTCTGTTAGAACTATCCTAGACAAGCTTACTCTTACCGGTCCAAACTTTCTGGATTGGATCCGAAATGTTCATTTGGTCTTGCGTCAAGAGAAGATTGAATATGTCTTGGACTCAGCTGCACGAGTTCGCCCTACTGAGGAAAAGGATCTCAAGGAGTTTGAAAAGGATAATGCCAAAGTCAAACACATGGATGATGCCTACAATGCTCAGTGTATCATGCTAGCTTCTATGTCGATGGAATTGCAAAGACAACATGAGCATTTTATGCCGTTTGAAATGCTTTCCCATCTCAAAGGGCTCTTTGAGAATGTCTCCAAGAGTGTCGAATACGACATTCTTAGAGAACTGTTCAAGCAACACCTGAACAATGGTGGAGATATCTCCGCACATTTCTCAAGACGATTGGACTCGTCGAGAGACTTGCTATTGTGGGAGTTAAGTTTGAAACTAAGGTTTCCGTCATCATTGTTCTTCAGTCACTACCGGACTCATATTCACATTTCATTATCAACTACAATATGAGTGCCAAAGAAGTTACGTTGTCTGAGCTTCACAACATGCTTAATACTTACCAACAAGCTTTACCCAAGGGGAAACAAGTGTTGATGGTTTCTAAGAGCTCAACTTCCAAGGCCATCAAGCCAAAGCAGAAGAGCAATAAGAAGAAGGGCAAGGTTGGACCTAGTCATTCAAGTGCTAAACGTAAAAGTGGAAGCAAGAGATACGAAAAGGTGGATAAGGATACTTGTCTTTATTACAACCAGAAGGGTCACTGGAAGAGGGATTGTCCCAAGGCTAAAGCTGATGGAGTCGTGAAGCATGGTGCATCAACCTCCACCCAAGGTATGTTTGTTATTGAAGTTAACAATTATACAGTTGCGAATTACTGGGTATTGGATATTGGTTGTGGCTCACACATTTGTACTAATGTACAGGGGCTCACAAGAAGCAGGAAGGTTAGACCAAAAGAAATCGACCTACGAGTTGGCAATGGCTCTCGAGTTAACGTCGAACGAGTAGGAACTTATGTAATAGATTTGCCCTCCGGTTTTAGACTTGAACTGAATAATTGTTATTTCGTTCCTTCTATTTCCAAGAATATTATTTCCATTCCACTGTTAGACAATGAAGGGTTTTCCTTCCGTTTTGCTAATAATAATCGTTATTTTTCACTTAATGGAACTGTTCATGGAACAACTTCTCTTGTGAATGGTTTATATATGCTGAACTGTAATATTGCTTTACTTCATATAACAAACAAACGATTGAGACTTAGTAGCAAAGATAGTCCATCTTATTTGTGGCACTGTAGACTTGGTCATATCAATGACACAAGAATTGCAAGGTTAATTAAATTGGATTACTTAACCCCATTTGATTTGGAATCTCATTGAGAATGCAAATCTTGTCTCAAAGGTAAGATGATCGACAAACCTTTCAAGGGAAAGGGTACACGTGCGCACGAACCGCTTGAACTGATACACACTGATGTGTGTGGTCCGTTTCCCACTCAAGCGAGAGGTGGATTCTCCTATTTCATCACCTTCACTGACGATTTCTCTAGATTTGGATACGTGTATCTTATAAAGAACAAACCCAAATCATTTGAGAAATTCAAGGAGTTTAGGGTTGAAGTCGAGAAACAATTGGGCAAAAGCATTAAGGCTCTACGATCTGATCAAAGAGGCAACTACTTAAGCCAAGACTTTCTTGGTTACTTGAAGGGTCAACGGATCAAGTCACAATGGAGCCCTCCTGGAACACCCCTGTTAAATGGAGTTTCGGGGAGGAGAAATCGAACCCTATTGGATATGGTCCGAGCCATGATGACTTTCTCAACGTTGTCGATATACCTTTGGGGTTACGCGTTACAAACTTCAATCTACATTCTTAATCGAGTTCCATCTAAGTCAGTCGATAAAACTCCATATGAGTTATGGTTCGGTAGAAAACCGAGTCTTGAACATTTGTGGACCTGGGGTTGTCCTGCATATGTCAAGAAGTTAATGGCTACAAAGTTGGAGCCGAAAAGTGAGAAACTTTATTTTGTAGGCTATCCCAAGGAAACTAAGGGATACAACTTCTATCATGATCAAGATCACACAATCCTTGTATCTAGGAATGCCAAGTTCTTGGAGAACGAATACATTCTGAGGTAATGATTAGATTAAGACTTAGAAATGATTGTTAGAATCTTGGGTAGTCTAAGTGAGAGTTTTCTAAGAAACGCTCCAATAGATGAGAGCCAGTATTGGTTCGCCTTCAAGACAAAGTCGCAAACAACAAAAGATTCAAGACCTCGGATTTGTGCAAGTGCTGGTAGATTGAGTACATCGTTGCAGGTCTTCACAGATCTAAGCCTACCAATCAGACGTAGTGAGTGCTATAGTTTAAGAGCCCAACAAGACACTTCCTGGAGAGTGAGAGATTTTATGATGGAAAGAATTGGAACACTTAAGTGTATCAAGTTCGACTCATCCAAAATATTCCTATGTGAGTGACTACTTCATTTAACCGGGTCCATGCATGTAAGAATGTATATATGTCAAGGAGGTGAGGTTCAACCTTTCGACTTGTATGTGAAGCATGGTCCTTATTCACAAGTTTTTTTATGCACTCAATGGTTTTGGTTTGATGTCATGGCATGCGACTCTTCTTTGTTTATGTGTTTGCATTAGTTTGTCTAGGTTGTTTGCTTCGGGACAAGCAAAGGTTCGGTTTGGGGTGTTTGATGACAGTGTTTTACGCACTGTTTTCTTGGACTTACTTGACGTCTTTTGCATATTTTTAAGTGTGTTTTCATATGCATATTGTTAGAATAGTTTCACGTTTAGTTTATTTGCATTTTCAGATGTTCATGCGCAAAACGGCTTGTTTTGGAGAGCTTTTGATAGTTGCGACGAGGTTCCAAAGCGTTGCAATGACTTGGAGGTGATTCAGAGCTCGTACGTGTGTTCATGTACATTTTCCATCAAGGGAGTTTTGACTTTTATAAGATTTTGAAGGTTCGACGAGGGAACGAGACCAAAAAGAAGGGGAAAAAAGAAGTGCGCAAGTTATGCACAAATTGATTATTCAAGGAGTAGCTAGTTATGCGCAAGGTGACCTGCTCCACTATTTTAGCCATAACTCCTTTATACAATGTCTGACTGGCCTGAAATTGACATCCACGCGTAGCCATCGAAATGATCTTTCCAAAGATATATCATACAACTAATTCTAATATCGTTTGCTATGTCAAAAGTGCAAAAAACGTCCCAGCGGCAGGAAGCTTCAGCCCTACCGCGTGGTGATGAGCCGGTACGGCTGGAAGCTTCAGCCCTACCGCGTTGTGAAGGGCCAGTACGGCTGGGAGGCCCTGGATCGACCCAGACATGCCATTTCTTCCCTTTTTTGGTCTATTTTTTATTGGGCCCGCTACATTTTGGTGCAATACTTGCCACTTTGTTTCAATCTCAATTATGGCACAAAAAATGTTTCATCCAGGTACAATATCAGCAAGGTATTTACAGAATATGCCACTGGGGGGACCATTGGATGAGAGGACCACATTGCAGATTCCGGCCAATCTGGAACCGCACGATTACATCCCAGCCGGAGTAATCTCAGCCCAACGATGGAATTACCCAGACGAGGTAAATCGATATCCATCCTTGACATCACCCTGACATCACCGATCGTACGGTTTACCTAAGTCGGTGAAACTGATTTACCCGATGAGGTGAATTCGAAATTTTCTTGAAATCAATAAATTTCCCGCTCACACCGAAGTTACCCCCCCCAATTTCGTACGGGATTAGGTGACGTAATCGATGACTGCATAGCATATGGACAAGGATGTAGCCAGAGGCACGTTTTGTGTGATTTCTTGAATAGTACTGTTACATTCAACATACAACCAAGCAAGCTAGTGAGAGAAAAAAAATACAGAGGAAATTAGGGTGGGTGTTTTGGGTTGCAGACAGTGGCCATGGTAGGAAATAAGAGATACGGTGGAGCTAGGCATACGGTGGGCGTTGCGAGTCTAGTTGCTGAAGGTGAGTACCTTTCCAGTTTTTTCTAGTTTCTGTAATGTCAATGGAGATTAGGCTATCTCAGGTATCCGTTTTGAGTAAGCTTTTTGGGTATGGGTCAGGTACAGGAGCGAGCCATATGGTCGGTGGTGGTGAACAGGAATCGGTTGCCCTCGTTGGTGGTGAGTACTTAGCAGTATTCATGTTTTTGTTTTGTTTTCATGTATGTGTACTCATCTCTGCTATAGTAGTATGTTAGAGACCCAGGTTCTGTTTGGGATGTTTAGATTGCTGCTGAGATTGTGTTGTCATATGTTGGTAGTTTCATTCATGATAGTAGTACTGGCCTTATTGTAGACAAAAGTTAAGTTTCATCTGCAACTGTTATATGTTGATAGATGAATCAAGCCATGGAGAAGATGGCAACTATAGTCAGCCAGATGGTTCTGAGTCAGGTAATAGCGCATGTAGTAGACGTTGTCGTAACAGGTATATGCTTACTTACGTTCGGCTGATAGACGCATCGTGTTTTCGCTGGATTTGGCAGACTGTTCATACGAGATTGTGAGGGTACCCAAGAACAGGATGAGGGAGGCTGCTGATGGTGGACGAATGAACCGTAGCATTGGTCTATTGAATCAAGGTTATTTGTCTAGTATAGTTTGGTAGTTTGAACAGAGGTTCCATCCAGCAGATGTGGATAACGTTTTGTTTATGTGTAGGTGGGTTGGTGCACAATATAACTAAGAAGAGGTATACTGATCAAGGAAGATCACCTGGATCTCCGAATGTATCAGCCCATTTCCACCAGAAGCAGAAGATGAGGGGTGCATTTGTTGGGCAGGGCGAAGGTATTTAGTCGTATTCGCTTGTCGGTATTTTTTCGTACGTGGTTTGATCTCGTTACTTCATAAGGAACTGATGTTATAACATAGAAGCGCTCTTGTCAGGTCGCGATACAAACATTACCAGACCAATGAGGTCACTGAATCTGGGTGCGTTTAAGCAGCGTGGTATGTCTGGCTCATGTTTTCGTGTAGAGCAACATTTTTACATTTGATCTCAATCTGATTCTACATCGTCTTCACATTTACTACTAACGTGTTTCTTCTGTGTATCGACCAATTAGTTGAGACCAGGCTGGTCCGGAACACTGGCAATATATGCGACAAAACTAGTAGGGGGGTAAACTTGACAAGACAACCTGATTTTCCTGCCGATAAACGGCCAGGTAAGCTTGCTGTCTGTGCATATTTCTAAGTCGTTTTTTATTTTTGTCGCTGATGTGATCGCCCTGTATATACTAATGGTTATCCGGGGAATTGGTCAAGCAGCTGCTACCAGGCCGATCCATGGGGCCCCTGGGGCAACTTTACGAGACAGCAGGGGCAAGAAGTCTACTAACCAGTCGGACTTCGGTAAGTTTTGCTGTTGAGAATTGATCATATGTCTGCATATGTGTTGTATGAAGTTCCTGAAAACTATTTGTTGCAATGTGTAGATTATGCAGCATATAAGAAGAACTCAGCTGTGCAGACTCCAAGTAAGTTTAGATACTAATAGAAAAAATAGTAAATACCAGTTCAGGCACATGTTGTCCCGGATATTCGCATGTAACCATTTATTTGTGTTCATGTACTGTAGATGCGATGAACTACCGAAGCAACCTGCAGGCGGTCAGCAAGGTGATATCATCTCTTGACTTCACTGATCAACAACTCCTTGCAATTCAGCAGACGCCGTTCTGGCTTTTCGTCAAGTCATTGCTAGAGATGGACAGCAACATGTATCATGCATGCCACAAGTCAGATCAGAACATAACACGTATAGTGAAGAGATTCCGCGTCAAAGATGGGGTACCTGGATTCTTGTTTGGTGACCGGTTTATGACCCCTCAGAAGCTGGATGTAATGCTTACTTTTGGCATACGATCTGGAAACCGGATGGTCGAGCTTGGTACTGGAACCGTTGATGCGTCGGATTTCCTTAGAAGGTGCTTCCCAGGTAAACTAAGTGCTAGAAGCAGTGATCAGGGTCAGAACAGGCTAACAACCGCAGTTCTGAGAAACGTTCTGACAAACATGGTTCCGTATGGTGATGAGGTTGACCCTGAAGACGTTGCAAGGGTGCTACACCTCTACCTGCTGGCGGCCTTCTTTGTCCCAACACAAAACCTAGCGCTAAACTGGAAGATGACTGAACTAGTCGTGGACTTTGATGCTATAAGCGATTATGACTGGTGTGGATATATTCTTGACTCGCTTGTGGACGACCTTTGTAGTGCAAACCAGTACAGGATTGGCTCATGTGCAATCTTCCTCATGGTACGTCTAATCCTTCATACAACTCGGGTTTCATTGATCAGTGTAAACACGATATTATTGTCTGTTGTTATAGTATATGTAAAACATGACTAACTTCGCTTTGTTTGGATGCAGTACTGGCTCTGTGAGTATTCCGATATAGCTAAGCCAATTGAGGGGGGCGTGGAGTTCCCCCGCTATCTCAAGTGGGACCTATCAATGTTGATCGATAGATTTACCAAGACAGACTTGGACAACCTGGACCGTATTACGGTACGTTGTGATTTGTCCATTTTGTAACACAACACTGGTGTTTTTTAATGTTTTCTATTTGATTAAGATGACACCTAATGTATGACATTCATCTGCACTTCGCAGGATTTGAGATGCAACATTGTGCCAACTGCTGAAGAGATTCGTCTACTCGAGATTGAAGAAGGTGATTGCCTACTTACGGTAGAAAATCAAGAGTATATCGATGAGGGACGTGATACAGATGGTATGCAAGGTGATGGGGCCGGTGAGTTTGTCGAGGCTGAGCATGATTTGAATCGGCTGAGTAATACTCGTGAGGATAAAGGGAAACATGTTGTTGAGGAGGGCCGAAGGAAACATGGGGGAAAGGTTGGATGGACCACACCACAAGCAGCATGTTCACAGAAGAAGGAAAACAGCTTCAACACGCCGGCGAACTATGTGTCAAGCACAGGCGAGTTAAGTTCAGAAGATTGTGACCCGTCATTCGATCTTGGGTTTGACTCCGATGATGGGGCAAATACCAACTGTCCATCCATTGACAGATCATCGCTAGAAGGGGTTATTGGGGGGGGGGTCGTCGGCATCTATGAACAAGGATTCTGGTGCGATGATTTCGCATGCATCGTCTGGTAGTGATGAGACAATCAAGGACGAGACAATTTCCCAGCTACAGCAGAAGCTTGAGGAAGCACGAGAGGCAGAAGCGAGGATACGTAGCAAGATAGAGAAGGCGGCCCAACAACAGTTCGCAGAGTACGATAAGGTGACAGAAGAGTTTAAGGAATGTGCAAGGGACAAGATTGACCAACTGTCAGCCAACTTGGTTGAGTGTGAGTTGGTTAAGCAGCGGCTTGGCAAGCAGGTTCAGGATGCTGAAGTTGTCATTAGCATCCTTAAGGAGGAGAAGTCACAGTTAGAAGTGAGGCTGGGAAGGGAGGTAACTAACAAAATGCGTTTGGCAGCTGATAATGAACAACTTACAAAAGCTAACACGATGCTGAACGAGACGAAGATCCAGCTTATGAAAGCTAACAATGAACTGAATGAGCGCAAGGTTCAGCTGATAATCGATAATGATCGGTTGAAATCCTCCATACAGATACTCAATGCTCACCTACTTGATTTGACAACGATTAATCAACAGTTGACAGAACAAAAGGAGCAGCACACAATCGCAACGGAGAAGAACACACCGGTGACTACAGATCCGCCTAACCGTCCAGCAGGTGTCGTCAGTGAGGGTGACATCATAACAGATTCAACAGGGATCGAGGCCAACAGATCTGCTAAACAATTTGTTCCAATAGAAATGGAATTTCCACCTAAGCTGATGTTGACCCCTTCATCACAGATTATTGTCAGTGGGAGAGCGCTGGGGAGCCATGATGTAGTTGGCACAAAGCTGTTTGCTACTCCGACAAGTGCTGACAGTCAGGGTCACGAAGCTGATAAGGGACAGGGGAAGATTATTGAAGGTGGGAGCTGTGACATGAGTTCTGGATCAGACACAAACCTGTCGGTGGGTGTAACCCCGAGTATGGATAATACTGGACCTGCAGATGATGATGATGAGGTGAGGGTTGCAACCATCAAAAGCAACTCCCCAGACGGTGCAAACTCGATGATACAAAGAGTTCAAGAAAGGACGCTTATGAATGCTCGGAGGAAGAAGATACTAGGTTCCCCACTGTCATTGACGTTCACTCATCCGCGTCGCTTGGCATCTAACCAGAATGTCATCCGTGAAATGTCTGTCGACCGTGACTGTATGGTGTACAAGAAGGTATCACAGTCTTCCATCGACTTATTGGTTGATAAGTTCAACAAGATTACCCCAAGGTAATGCTACTAAATGAATGAATGACTTTCTTTTTTTTTTTTTTTTTTTTTTTGCTGTATTCCATCTTTCGCTCTATCATGTTGTTATTATCATGAATACAATGCTTACGAAACGTGCTCGCATTTGTCAGTGAACCTTTGCTGAAGGTGGAGAACTCCCACCTGTTCAATTACATAACACTAGATGACATGGAATGCCTGCTGAATAACGAGAGACTTGATGAGTCAGTAAGTAATGTTACTGATATGTTAACATAATGGCAGCAGTCCACATACTTTGTTCGATATGAGTGTGGATTTAGATAATGTGATCTATCTGTATATTGCGTAGCCAACATAATCCACTTACAATGTCGTTGGAATGCAGGTTATCGACGCATGGGCGTTGCTGGTTAATCAGACATACAATTGTGCAACGCGTGAAAGGGAAGCAAGGCAGATGGTTGCTCGTCAGACATTCCTTTTCCGCAGTGGGATATGGGTGAGTTACTCCCCGTGTTGCCATCGTGTATTAAGTAAAACACACTGAACGTATCCTAACTACAATGACATTTTACAGTTGAATGTTGCTCGCCAGGAGGCCGATAAATGGCACAAGCGTCTGGTATCTCAGTTTGTGGACAGGAAGATACTCGATGCTGTGCAGTACGAGACTTGGCTGTTTCCGATAAATACGACTGCTTCCCGAGACCCACGGGAGCACGTTGGAACTCACTGGTCTCTGCTTCGTTTCAACGTATCCGCCTGCACTTGGGTATTTTACAACCCACTAAGCCCCCAGCGCGACGACATGGACGAGCATTATAAGCGCGCCATGACACTGGTTAGTATTCATGCAAGTTCAAATAGCATTATATGGTATTTTTTTGTCGGGATGCATGACTTCCAGTAGTACCCCGACTCGCAATTCACATCCTGTTATCATGTAAGACCTTGATTTTTGTTGTGAAATAATGATGTGTAGGTTAAGTATGTGGAACACCAGATCAAGACGTCTGGATGCAGCATTCGGCTACCAATAATGAGGCAGTACTTCAAGACTCGCATTGTGTATCAGCGCAATACTCCTCAGCACGCAGCGGGCCTCAATCCTGATTCTGGAGTGGTTGTCTGCAGCATTATAGAGACGATCATTACAAAGGGGAACGTCATGAAGGCGAACTGGAGCATTGAAGATGGCGCCAGCTACCGTGCCAGGATGATCAATACGTTCTGCAGTGCTATCAGGAGTGCAGAGGTGGTGGCATCTTGAAACACATCATCCCAGCGTATTGTGTATCTCGTTTGCGTGAAATTAATTTCTGCTTTAAAACTTAGCCCCGGATTTGGATTTAAGGGAACAAAGTTATGTTGTTTATCTTGATTATCATGTTTTGTAAGAGGCTTGAACTCTGATGCAGAACAAATGCATACTGCTTGACTTCTCTATCGTAATAATTGCCTATTCGATGAATAATTGCTATCGATCAGTTTGTATGCGCTATACAGCAAACATATTGCATAAGCGATTGATCAGTATCAGATCAGGTCCCATAAAGCGGAACATTCTGCCTATAATAAGCAAGAGAAACACATAAAGATGCATGACAAAAAAACGGGTGATGTGCATTTTCACACCGCCCGTGGTCTGCGTCTAAACGAGCTCAAATAGTCGAGAATGAGTATGTAATTAACGGTTATAGGTGTGCATCAAAAAAACGGGGTGTGTACATGACAAAATAGATTGGTGTACCATACACAATTTAAGCATGACAATGGTATCCAATGAGAGTGAAGGATAGCAGTAACACAATGTAGCTGTGATTGTCCTTTTTTTTGTCTTTTTTTCATTCAAATATAGGATCTGTTGTTGTCATCTATCACTCACATCCTTCATAAGTTCCATTCAAGCTTAGGCACCAAGAAACACTCTGCAACAAACCAAAACCAAAAACAGAGGCAAACTCTCTAGGATACAGGTGAGGGAAGATGTGTAAGCCACACCCATCAACACTGTTCAACAGCTTCTACAGGAAGGTTACTGACCCTGAAGAGAAACGGCTGGTGAGAACTTTACAAGTTTTCATTATTTGTTATATGCCATCTGTTGCCTTTAGCATCACAGCAGTGAATCTCTTAGTGAATCTCGTGGCCACTGATTTATGTAAGACTTGTGTTCACTTAGCATCATAGTATTAGTGGATATCTTAGCCATTTGCTGTTTTGCTGCAACTGAAATCATATCTGCCTGTTTATTGTACAATGATTTTTCATGTAAACACATGGTCTTGATAGATACTGTCCTGGTTTCTCATGTAAACATATTCATATAAGAACGAATCTAGGTTAATCATTAGACACAGTATGGAGTGATGAAAACCACACTGCTTGCTTATATTTGTGTGTTGTAGGCAGAGCAAGGTCAGGGTATGAGATGAAAATACATGAGGTTTCTATTGGGTGACTGGAGTTAAAAAGGCTCAATAGTGTTTGTGCCTAATAAGAGCAGAAAATACGCATAGTTTTTTGCACATAGTTCCATGTGTTGTTTATGTTCCTGATCGATGTTCATGGGTGTCAGTATGCATAGTTCATGTCAATACCAGTTGTTTTTCATTCCGGTATGCAGCTAGATGTACAAGTTCTGATTGTTCATGTTCATCATAAAACATCCCTGAAACTACACTCATTACCAGAACTTTTGTCGCAGCTGGTACCGTCTGATTTCGTTAAGGCCAACTTCAAGGAGGTGCCAGATGTTCTCTTTCTCGTGATGGTGGATGGCCTAGTTTGTCCGGTCGACGTTGAGCAGATCGGAGACTCGGTTTACCTAACCGATGGCTGGAGCGATTTCTGCTCCGAGTACAAAGTCCAGCAGCAGGAACTGATCCTCTTCCACTATGATGGAGATGACGAGCTGCTTGTTACCATCTACAACACTTCATCTATTGCCAAGTTCGTCAAGATCACACCCGATACGGATGATTCAGACAGCGGGTACAGCAATGAGGTACTTGAGAAGTTGATCTTCGGCCCTGGGGCAAGGAGTGGGGAGGGCAATTCAGAAGCGACTGCAGGAGCCACGCTGGCCGGGTGTACTTCAAAGGCGAATGTCAGTATACCAGATGGACAGGCTGGTTTGGCTGGAAATGGAAAACAACCTGCTTGTGGTGCAGTTAAGGTGAAGAAAGAGCAGACAACTGTGTGTGGGCTACCCTCAGTGACTGAAGATGCTAACCCAAAGAAAGGAGGATTGAGTCTATGCGCATGTGCATCATCCGCGCCAAGCAAACCAGCTAGTGAGATTCCGGCAGGAATTGATTCCCACTGCACTAAGACAAACGTCGACCTTATCAACGAGGTTTCTCCACTTGTTCGCAGACATGGTACGTGGAATTCAATCGTGTCACAATATCCCACAATGCGTCAATGATGAGTCTGTGCAGTTTTACAGTGCATAATGCTCGAATAGAACAAGATTGATTATATGATTGTAAGGATGTCATCTGGTCACTTCTTTGGCAGGTTGCAGTAAAGGTTTTGCCAATGCTCTCGTTGGTGGGCGATCACTGAGTTTTTCCGATGCAGAAGATGAAATACCGCCCCCTGCTCCGATCAGGCGAAGCAGCCTACTATCAGGCACAGCAGGTATATAACTATATGTTCTCTCAGAACATTGCATGCAAGCACCTTTTTTTTTTTTTCTTCCTTTTTTTTGTTGGTTCACAGCAAGTTCATTATGCACATGAATATATGCGTTCATGCTTTCTCCTGATATCTCTGATGTGGCTCATATTGGCTGATGCTTTACGGTTACAGGACGTGGCAAGCAGAAGATGGAGAACTTGTCGGCTGAAGCTGACACCAATCAAGGTAAAGAAAAAATTGAAAAGCACTGGGGAAACTCATATTGCTTACCACTACTATAGCATTTACAGTGTGGTGATCATGATTTTTGTGACATTCTATATTACCTACATTGAAAGGATTGATACTGTTTCAGGACGTGGCAAGAAAAGAATGGACACATCGTTGGTTGAAGCTGACACATCCAAAGGTAACAAGATACCGTACAGAACTGAGAAAACACGTGTGATTAAAGACTAAGGGCAAACATGGTTTTGATCATTCATACTTTTTCCATTATCATCTGGGCGTTCTCTTATAAGGTTTTGGTGCATTTTCATGGTTTATGCTAGGTGCTGGAACATCTATGGCAAAGAAAGCGCGAACATCAGGTCTGATCCAAGTTCCAGCTGGAGATTCAGGTCCGAACATTAGTTATATTTTACACGTGTATAGGGACATTATGATGTTTGGACTAGAATTGTATCTGCTGTATTGTTAACGCTTTTGTTTGGTTTACATGTCTTATAGTAAGGACTGGAACGTCTATTGCAAAGAAACTGCGAACATCAGGACAGAACCAAGTTCCAGTTGGAGGATCAGGTTCGAGAAGTAGCGATTTTTCACATATGTGTGTAGAACGTGTATGAGGGCTGGAATTTGAATCTTATTGTCTGTTGTCTCGCTGTCATTCTTTCCATGCAGGGAGGGCTGTACATGACAATGTGAGCTGTGAGTTAACTGGTCGGAAGAAGGGGTCGGATGGTCCAATCACACACTGCCGTGTAAAAATTCCTCGTGAATTCACTGTTCCACATTCAAGTCTGGTATGTGACATATGTTCGGATGAGGAATTAGGAATGATGGGGTTGTATGCACTATGTCACTAACAGGTCATTTTTTGCTTTCCCTTTGACAGGCATTGCCAAGCAGGTTTGCTGCCTGGAATGTGCCAAGAGGCACAAATGACGTTGTTCTTACCGTTGATAGCCGGAGGAGTTGGAAAGTGAGTTGTTGCTCTAGGAAGATTGGAGCAAGCCTTACTACAGGGTGGTGTGAGTTTGCTGCAGCAAACAACATCCTGCCAGGTGACTCATGTGTGTTTGTGGCTAGGCCCTCCATGATTCTCAGCTGGGACGTGATCGTGCTTCATCAATCAGCGGAATGAGAATGCAGTGTTGTGGTGCTATGAGTTATAAACTGTCTGTTACAATTTGCTTTAAGAACATGCTGTTTTTCTACTTGTCTTGCACTACTTTTCTGGTGATGTCTGAACTGAAATTATCCTGTTTGTGTTTGGTTATGGATGCTGTTTTCTATTTTTGGTGAGACTTAATATGCCATGATCAATTTTCCACCTGAATCTCATTTTATGCCCATGATTATGATATGTTGTCTACAAGGAGAGATAGTTGATACACATAGCGGCATACTGCATGGTGCATGGGGTGATGATGTTGGACCGATTCCTATTGGAGGCGTCCTGCGACAGCTACTGTCGAATTGTTAAGCACAGTGCCACATTCACGTACCGTATCCTCACACATAGTAAATACACACATAGTATCTGATACAAAAAACCAAATACTACAAGCACGATAGCAGACACACATTACCTGGCACTTACACATAGTATCAGATACTACGTATGCAGATACTATCATATAGTATCAAATACTAGATAATACCACATAGTATCTAGCGCATAGTGCCAGATACTAGTAGCAGATACTAATGTGATGGTATCTGGTATCAGATACTATAGTATTTGGTATCTGATATCAGATACTATCATACAGTAGCAGATGTTATTACCACACAGTATCTGGCATATAGCAGCAGATACTACGTACGTAGATACTATAGTATGGTATCAGATACTTGATAATACCGCATAGTATCTAGCACGTAGTATCAGATAATAGTAGCAGATACTAGATGGGATGGTACCTGGTATCAGATACCATGGTATCAGGTACTATGGTATCTGATACCAGATACTATGGTATCAGATACTACGGTACCTGGTACTAGATACTAGTAGCAGATACTATATGTGATGGTATCTGGTACCAGATACTACGCGTATAGTATCTGACACTACACGTCTAGTATCTGATACTGTGGTGCTAGGTTCTAACATACTATACATTGGTGTAGTATCTATTGTTCGGTCACACAAGGGGGCATGCACGTCAGACACTATGTACACAGATACTAGCATATTATGGTATCAGATACTAGATAAGAACACATAGTATCTAGCATACAGTATCAGATACTAGTAGCAGATACTAGATGTGATGATATCTGGGATCAGATACTATGTGTATAGTATCTGATACATGGGGGTACCAGATACTGACATACTATACATTGTTGTAGTATCTAGCGTTGGGGCATGTAAGGGGGTCATGCATCTTAGGTACTACGTACGCAGATACTGGCGTAAAGCAGATACTAGTAGCACATACCAGTTGTGATTGTATCTGATATCAGATACTACGGTACCTGGTATTAGATACTAGTATCAGATACTGTATGTGATGGTAT
>JAQRGC011939582.1:0-10484 GCA_028659135.1 Plantago lanceolata
GACAAGTTATGATTGAGTTGAGCACATAGTTTCAAAAGCATTGCTTTTATTGGACGGTCGTCGATCGACGCCCAGTACATAGAATCTCATCATGCTCCATTCATCGATGTTTCTACTTCACTACTCTACTCATATATGAAAAGAAATTGTAAAAGTCCGATCACCGATTAAAATTTCAATTTCGAGATATGTTATAAACATTTCATTTGTTTTCGTAATGTTTCATTGTTTTAGAATAAATATGAAAAGTTTTTTAAAAGACTTTACTATAAACAATTTGTATTGCTTTTCATTTCGACTCCGTAAATTAAAAAATCGAGACATTTTCATACACTGGCGAGGGATATGTTAAAATAGTTAAACCACTACAAAATACTTTTGACCATTCACCACCAAAAGACCAAGAATTGCACAAAATCATGATCTCTTTTGTTAGTGTTAATCATGATTAGATTTGGAGAAATTATACTCCTATAAACTAATAAAAAACACACACTTGACATAAACAACAGTAATAAAAGTTCGCCACAAACTTTGCAACAATTTACAAGCCTGCACAAGCACAAGTATCAGATTTTAGTGAGGCCACAATGTGCAGTCACTTGGTTTAACGCCAGAAAAAGAAGCCGATTTCGTGTTTACGGCGTACTAAGAGGAAGAACGAAAACTGCTGCTTAGATCAGTGATTACACTTTTGCTGGTGAATCCACCCTTCAAGAAGTAGGAGTACCATTCTGCAGAGAGTTTCGGATATCTTTTTCGTTCACTGTCATCCATATCTACGTAGTAAAACCCAAACCCTGACTTGTAACCATCCAGTAGCTCAAAACAATCGAACAATGTCCATGCAAAATATCCCTTCGTGTTTGATCCGTTCCTGAACAAATCACAATAATGTCTTCTTTTCAAATTCGAAAGAACATAATTAGTTATCGATGTGAACATGGTCATGTGGTTATATGCTAAGAGATGTATAACTTGTGTGCTTACCTCACAGCATCAAGCAAGCTTCCGATGTAAGAATGTATATACTTAATTCGTGGTGTGTCCATCAGAGTTCCATTACGCCGCATCCTTTGACCTGTGAAAATACAATTCAAGCAGAACATTACAGCACATAGCCATAAAAAATGGCAGTGTTTGTGTTACATAAAAAGAGAAGGGAGCGACAGGGGCAGAAGTATAACCGTTTTCATGTACATAAACAGGGAGATTTCCGTAATGCTGTTTTATATATCCCAGCATGTTATAAAGCCCCAATGGACTAACAGGAAGCTGAAACAAACCGAATCGCAAAAAAATTGAGTTCTCTGTAATGAAGTATCAGACAATCATCAATCAATTAACAAACATGTACCTAAGCTACACATTTTACCTGATCTGGAGCGTCAGGTTGCTTAACTGCATCAAACCAAAGAAGTAGAACAATCATAAATGTTCTTACTAAACATCAATAACAAGTTTACCGTGGTTTCTACCATGGAATCACAACATATCTCTACTAAAAAGATAAGCTGTTTGAAAGCTTTGTTTCTAAGAATTTATGGACCCACACGAGCTAGACTATCTTTTGTAAATTAAAGAGCTTAATTGTTTTTTTTTTTTTTTGAGAATCTTAAAGAGCTTAATTGTAAATCATGGAACATACAAATTTGTTTTGCAGCCATATCGGAAAAGAATTCCCTGTTACTGTTTTCCAGCATGCTGGAATTGTCTTTGACAGAAACCATGAAGTAGTGATTCATCCCTAAAAAGTCAATCGAACCCTTCATTTGCTTCGACTCTTTCTTGGTGAAGGCTGGTAGTCTTCCCTGTGCGTTTATCTTAACTATTTCAGGATAGTCCCCGTAAACTAGGGGATCAAGTAACCTGCGACAGGTGTTAGGAAGAATGCCGATTCAGTAGCTGAGCTCATAAAATATGCATGTGGAGTGCATGAATCAAAGATGCAATAACAAGATTCAAGATGCTGCTTACCAACCAGTTAAGAAATCACGAACTCTCTGTGTTGCGATCACATCTTCACTCGAATTGGTGTAGGGAACAGTCCATACACCATTGATGTTAAATCCCACATAACCTTTCTGAATGGCCTACATTGGATATTGCTCTATTGTGTCATGAAAGAACTTTCGGCGTTCCAATCAAGAAAAACAAATGGAACTAAATTCCAGTAAGTTAAAGAGTTAACATGCTTTGATCACACAGATGCACAGATCCCACTTCTGAGTTTTCATTCATTCAACTCTAACTTACAGCAGGAGTAAAATAAAGTTCGAAACTTCCTGCAGAACAACTCACTGAACCTTTTATCCTACCATTTTATAAAAATTGAGACTATCACCTTGAGAAATTCAAATGTAAATGCAAAGCAATTACGTACCTTGTATTTAATCTTGTAGAGTTTCGCGGTAGCTGAATGAGCAAGCAACATATTATGCCCTACAATATATGGTTCTATAGAGGAATTTCCTTCTGGTAATGACGACGAGCGTCCAGGGGGGAGATATCCCTCGTCATAGCCAGAAAAAGCACATACGTTGGCCTCGTTGACAGTAGTCCAGTGCAAGACTCTGTCCCCAAACTCCTTGAAACAAATGTCAGCATATTCAGTGAAGTCCTTCCTGCAGTCGAACAAATATTTCAGTATAACATATATAGTGCGGTTCTGTTTCTTCTCTTCACATGCATACTACATTCCGGTTAACACTGAAAGTATCAGAGTTTAGAACATACACAACTTTTCTATCAAGCCATCCACCATACTCATCTTCAAGCACTTGTGGCATATCGAAGTGATATAAACTAACATGTGGCTGGATACCTGCATAAATAAATCAGTTCAAGAAAACAATGATTTTGAAGCAGTTGAAGGCAAACTGCATGCATTGATATGAGCACATTTTCGAAACTGTAAACTGACCATGGCTTATAAGTTCATCTATGAAATCGTTGTAGTATTGCAACCCCAATTTATTTATACCTCCTCTCCCATCTGCAAGAAAGCAAACATTGTATCAGTAACAAAGGCTATAAACTTAGAGCAACATCGGGTCGTTTGGCCTTATGCATATATGCGCGGAATCATACTTGGAATCAGTCTTGACCAGGATATAGAGAATCTAAAAGCCTCCAATCCCATGCTAGACATTAGTCTTATATCTTCCTGCACAAACAGTACCCTAGTTGAGACTAAATGCTGAAAATAACTTGATGTGCAGATAATGTTTATAGCCGAGTACAGTAATAGTATACACCTTGTACTTGTGATATCCGTCACATGTAACGTCTCCATTCGCTCCATTTGTACGGCCTATCATAATACAGTATGACCAAGTATGAGTATATGTTACACTGTAACACATTATCATCACTCAATAAGCAAAGAACTCATGCTTCCTGAGAAAATAAATAACGAACCGGAATGAGCAAATGTATCCCAGATGGTTGGAGTTCTTCCATCCTCAAGTACAGCTCCCTCGTACTTTTTGTTCAATCGGAGAATAAAATTGCATAAATGTTACTAACAACTTAACATGTTGGTCTCAAACAAAGATAGATAGTAGAACAGAACTGACTTGATAAGCTGAAGTACCGGAGCCGAACACGAATTCATCTGGAAAATCAGCTCTGCTGTACTCATCAACTCCAACCACTGATTGTATAGTACACAGAACAACAAGAGAATGATAAAATGCTGTTAAAACAATAGTACTCCTGGTAACAAAAATATTCTTCATCTTCTTCAACAGCCAGCAATTATCATCATCATCTATCCATTCAAAATGCAATTGTTTTTAGTACTACTACTCAGTACCACATATAATCCACACACAAAAAAAGGACAAAAAGAGTAACTGGGCACACACTGCACACGAACCACAATATTCAGTAACTGGTAAACGGACAAGAAGCTGGACCAGCAGGAAAGGGACAATTCAAGCTTTTGTAGTAGTGATGACTGATGTGTAAAGACTAAAGACTGTCATGCCATGGAAATATCCTCATCAATCATCATCATCTGTAATTTCAGGTTTCTTGGTATAGCGTATTTGGCAAAATGAAATGATAAAGTGACCGAAAGATGATGTAGTAGCTCTGAAAGTTAATAAGATATTTGGAAAATTAAAATGATTTTGACTTATTGTCATTCACAAAACATACTTATTATCATAGTCGCACTACTTTATTTGGTCAGATCATATGAAATTATCCAACAAGGTGCAAATCCTGTTTGCAAATCAATTTCGTCTACAATTTTCAGTGTGTTAGCTGACGGTACAATATAAGTGCTCATGGCAGCTGGAGCACACAAATCTCCACCTCCAGCAATGGCAGTTCTTCGTTATCATGACTATATTCGCACATTGCATGCACGTACCAATTAGACGTGTGTACATGTTATTTCGACTCTTAATAGTGTCATTACTAGAACATGAACATACTGCCTGATTAAATTTGTTCTCTGTACTAGGCAGAAGAGCGAAAACTACTGCTTAGAACAGAGATTACACTTTTGCTGGTGATACCACCCTTCAAGAAATGAGAGTACCATCCTGCAGAGAGTTTCGGGTATCTTGTCAGTTCACTGTCGTCCAAATCTACGTGGTACAACCCATATGCAGACTCGTAACCATCCAATAGCTCGAGGCAGTCCAACAATGTCCATACAAAATATCCCTTTGTGTTTGATCCGTTCCTGAAGAGATAATTTTAGAAGCAATTCATATGAGAACAAGAAAGAAGAAAATTTCAGTGAATAAAGAGTGAAGATGGTGATGCCAAGTGCCAACAAGTGTCTGTATGCTTACCTGACTGCATCAAGAACACCTCCAACGTAAGAATGTATATATTCAACCCGTGTGGTGTCCACCAGAGTTCCATTGCGTCGTGTACTTTGACCTGTCAGAAGTAATTCAAACAGAACATCACTGCACAAGACATAAAAGTGGTATCGTGTTCGTGTTACATGAAAAGAGTCGGGAGCTACAAGGAGAAAGGAGACCGAACCATTTTCTTGTATGTAAATAGGGGGATTGCCGTAATACTGTTTCAGATATTCCAGCAATTCATAAAGCCCTGACGGCCTTATAGGATACTGAAACAGACGAAATCACAAAGTATTACAGTCCTCTGTAATAAACAATCAGACAAACACGAATCGACATATTACACATTTTACCTGATCAGACGGCGTGTCACCTTTCTCAACTGCAGCAAACCAAAGATGTTGAATATTGACTAAATACAGACAAGCTAGACTATTTTGAGAAGAATCAACTGAAAATCAGGACGTACGAAAGAATTGTACTGCAGTATCAGCAATGTAGTCCCTGTTACTGATTTCAAGCATGCTGGGATTGTCTTTGGCGAAAGCCATGAAGTAGTGGTTCAATCCTACAAAATCAATCGAGCCCTTTATTTGCTGTGACTCCTTTTTGGTGAAGACAGGGATCCTTCCCTGTGCGTTTTTCTTAACTATTTCAGGATAGTCTCCGAAAAATAGGGGATTGAGTAACCTGTCACAGTTATCATGAAGAATACCAATTCAGTAGCTGATAAAATATGCCTGTGGACTGCAAGAATCAACAAGATTGGAGAGGCTGCTTACCAGCCAGTATAAAAATCATTGCCTCTCTGTGCTGCTATCACATCTTCACTCGAATTGGTGTAGGGAACAAGCCATAGACCATCGATACTAAATCCTACATAACCTTTTTGAACGGCCTGCATTGAACATTTCTCTCTTGCATCAGGAGAATTCAATGAACTTTTGGAGCTTCAATCAAGATAACAAATGAAAATAAAACAAGTACCTGATATTTATTCTTATACAGCCTCTGGGTAGCTGAATGGGCAAGCAATATATTATGCCCCACTATATATGGTTCTGCAGAGGAATTTCCATTCAGAGATGATGACCAAGAACGTCCTGGTGGAGAAAGTCCCGCGTCATAGCCACCCATACCATATATATTGGCCTCATTGACAGTAGTCCAGTACAAGACTCTGTCCCCAAATTCCTTGAAACACACGTCTGCGTATGCAGTGAAGTCCTTCCTGCAGCCACAGAGACAGATAATTCAGTGTATGTTGACTTGTTGAGTCCAGTTTTGTTTCATCATCACATACTGCATTTCAGTTAACACAAAAATTATCAGACCATACACAATTTTTCTACTCAGCCATCCACCATACTCATCTTCAAGGGCCTGTGGTGAATCGAAGTGAAATAAAGTAACGTGTGGTTGGATACCTGCATGACAAAATCAGTCGCAACACAGTCAAGAAGATAAAACTTTCAAATTGCAACTGGTTGAAATTCTCATGAGCAAAATTTTAAAAATGAAACTGACCATGGCTAATAAGTTCATTTATGAAATCATTGTAGTATTGCAACCCCAATTTATTTATATCTCCTCTTCCATCTGCAAGAAAGCAAAAGCAGTATCAATAGAAAGTGAAAAAACCTGCAGCAACATCATCTCGTTTAGCCTTGTGCATAGGAAAACATACTGGGAATCAGTCTTGACCACGATATAGAGAATCTAAAAGCCTCCAATCCCATCTCAGACATTAGTCTTATATCTTCCTGCACAAATAGTATGCTTAATTGAGCACTAAACGAGGCAAACAGCTGTGTGCAAATATCATTCTGTTCAGGATAATATAACTCGTGTGTGAGACTCAAAACAACTACAGGAAACATACTTCTTATGCCCGTGAGACCTAAAAGGACATTCAAATCACATACATCTCAAACAGATGAAAGTGTTTTGAGGAAATATTGTTCTTCTAGGGGAGGCTTATGATGTTGGGACAATGTTTCACGCTGGCTGTCCCGGAGGAAAGCCTTCATTTACATGAATTTGACAGCAACAACTTTCTTATAGTGCATACGATCGTAAAATAAGCACTGCTGCACCTCCAACAATAACGAAAGGATCACAGTGCAGACACAAGCAAATGTTAAGTTCAATTCAAAATCTCGCTGAAATGCACCTTGTATTTGTGATATCCATCACATGTGATGTCTCCATTGGCTCCATTTGTACGGCCTGCAATATAGAGAACTAAGCATAAGTAATACAGAACAAGACACCTTATGACCTATCATCACTTATTAGGCAGTGAAAGAAATGGAAGAAAACAAATTACAGACCGGAGTGAGCAAACGTATCCCAGATGCTAGGAGTTCTTCCATCCTCGAAGGCAGCTCCCTCGTACTTTTCGTTCCATCGGAAA
The DNA here is from genome assembly GCA_028659135.1 of Plantago lanceolata. NCBI lineage: Eukaryota > Viridiplantae > Streptophyta > Magnoliopsida > Lamiales > Plantaginaceae > Plantago > Plantago lanceolata. The sequence goes on from JAQRGC011939582.1 coordinate 7,246, forward strand.
TAAAATTGCATAAACATTAACATAACATATCAGACATAGAAAAAGTCAGCCAAAGATGAAATCTCAGGAAGGCAAAAGTAAGCCAATAAGACAGAGGAAGATAGATGAAAGATAGTGCCACTGACTTGATAAGCTGAAGTACCGGAACCAAAGACGAAATCGGCCGGAAAATCGGCTTTGCTGTAGAGGTCAACTCCAAACGCTAATTGTATCCATAGAAAAAATGAACAAGAAAATGTTTTAAAAAGCATACTACTAACAACCATACTATTCTTTCTTATTCTGGACAAAGTACTAAACTGCTTATCATCAGTTATACAAGTACAAATATTCAGCAAAGAAGAAAACAAATGCAATTATTGTGACAAAAACTTGCTCAGCATACATACAAATTACAAACCACAAATTTGATAAATTTACCCGTCTCAATCAAGTGGCACAAGCACAGGAGCCAGGACAGACCTTTTATTGTAAAGACCGACATCTCATGGTATTATCAATTATTTTCTTGAAACCCAGCTGTTAATTTCGTGAAAATGAAACAGGGTAGACTTATTTTATCTTCTGTTCAATTTCGTTTACAGGTAGTGTGTGTTTGCAAATGTTTTTACAAATGACTTTTAATATGCTTTTGCTAGAAGTTGAAAAAAGTCGATTTTAAGCAAAAATCATTAGTGTTTGATATTTTAACTAAAAAGCAAGTTAAAATTACGAAAGTAGAAGTTGAAGTGTTTGATAAATCTAACTAAAGCACTTAATTTTAGTTGAAAAAGAAGAAAAAACAGGTAGAAGCAATTGAGCAGTTGACGTTCAGGTTTGTTACATGCAACAGGCATTATCACACAATGTTAACTTTCGAAGTTTCATGACGAAGCTGTTGAAGGAGACATTCAACTGATGTGATCAGTGTGTTTGTTAACTGTTCCAACTACGAATCTAACTTCAGTTTAAAGACAGATCATCAGAACTTTGCTTATGTTTTCAGCATTTCGGTGCTGATGTTATAAACAACTAACACTGCGTGTAAATCAACACAGATTTTCAGTGCATAAGATGATGGTGCCATAGGTGGCTAATGGCTGGATCAACATAGTCACTGAATTACAAATGGTTGGTCCAGGATCACCATTTGGCAACACATTACACAGTAAAAATCTTGCTCATTTAACATAATTAATCCAGATTGCTCAATGACTGTAGTTTGTAGATACTCGTATATGAAGTAATGCAAATATGAATTTAACAAAGGCATAAAATGCATACTTGGAGACCAATACATAGGTAGTAATACAAATGTTACCAATGAAGCAAGAATCAACATCCAAACATATTCAGAAACCATTTCTATGTTGAACCAAATTCTCAACATGGTCACTGAAGTACACAAGGTGTGCCCAAAGATCATTACACCAGAGCTTAAATGTTGCTCAAGTAATCAATCCAAAAAGTAAAGCGAAAATTGAAATGGGGCAGGAACTGAGGTACTATAAAACACTCCCAAATAAACACAGCCAGTAAAGCACATCATTCTAACAGATCCACCAAATTAGTAGAGGCGAACAAGGCATACCAATTACCAAGCTAAGTATACAGCGGCCAATCAGTCCAAGCTCCCGCAACATGACCATTCTCACATACATACGCCCTCACAACCGGCTCCCCGTCATCATGATAACCGAAATACCTCCTCAAACAAAACGAAGAATGCATGTCCCACGTCCTGTTCGACGCGCAAAACTCACAGTTCAAATCAATCACACTCTTATCCCCTTCATTTAGTGTCCTCCACACCCTAGACTGCTTGAAATTCTTGAAAACCCCTCTAAACAACATATAATTCCTCCTCTCCTCATCATGAAGACACCCCGGCCAATCGCAAATGTACAAACAATCGCCCTTAAACCGACTCGCTAACAACTTATTACCCTGCTCCCTGCTCAAACTCCAGTTACCAGTCGCCAAATGTGGCCTCAAAGGCCTCCCAACCTTCTGCTTCTTCTCACACCCCATATCACTAACCTTAGCTTTCCTTTTCTCCCCGGCTTCCGGTTGAGTTTGCGTTTCCGGCAACGATTCAGAATCATTATACAATGTATCATAAAACAAATCATCATACAGAGACCACATTCCATCACCTCCACCAGTAACAACCACCGACGCCTCCGCCTCCGCCACTCGGCTAGACGAAGCAGTTTTATCATCAACAACCGAACCAAAACTACAACTATTACCATTACCAGTACCACTCACCCTGAAACCCTCGTCCGGCCCGAAGCCCTCATCCGGCCCGATCTCACGCTCAAGCCCGAAATCAGAGTTCTCAAGCAACACACCGGAATGAGACAAACCAGGACAGCACACGGACAGCTTGAACAGCGCCGCCCACCCTCCCGGCGGCGATCCGTCCGGAGAAGCGACGAGATCGGAAACGACGGCGGGGATGGTTTTGACACATTTGGATCGGAAACAAACGGTGCGGATGAGAGAGGCGAACCTTGTGCAGACGCAGGCGAGAGTGGACCAGATCCGGGGATCGTGCTCGACCTTGTCGAGGATGTTGAGGACGACGTCGTCGGGGAGCTTGGAGAAGACTGAATCGGCGGCCATTTTGGTGGTGGTGGTGGTGGTACTGTGAATGGGAATTGGGGTTTTGGGAATTGGAATTTGATCGGAGATTTTTTGATCTATGGGAATGAAATGAGTGGTGAGGAATTTATCGGATTAAGCTATGGTGTGTTTGTGGTGTTGGCGGATTTGAGTCACTGTTTTTTGAGTTTGCGGCTGAAAATCCCTCGAGTACACAACTCCGTCCCAATTCATGACATCGTCTTTAATTCCATGAAAGTGGTAGGAATAGGATTGGCTCCAAATATTCAAGTTTTCCATTTAATATAAACTATTGGATGTAATAATTCTCCCACTAGTTTGGCTGATTATGCTTGTTCCAATCGAAACAATCAAATTTTTTCGACCCGATAGTTTTTCGGATCATCTCCATTACTCAAATGCTATCTCTCATATCATGTCAGCATTTCATTAACTTTTTAATCTTTTTTATTATTTCAAACTCACTAAAACTCTCTTCATCTTCAACAATTAAACTACCAAACCTAATTTTCTTTTTTTTTTCTCCTTTCTTTTTAGCTTAAGTCTCAGAAAAATCAATTTTTCCTAATGATTAGGAAAAACAATATTCTTTCTACCTAAGACTGCCCTCAACGGGGGCAGCCACCAACCCG
>JAQRGC011939939.1:0-11533 GCA_028659135.1 Plantago lanceolata
GTGAATTATCAACGACCACAAACAAAAAAGAAGTGCAAAAACACAATCACATATCCACTCCGACAAACAAAAAAGAAAGACAATACAAAAAGGTAATTTGACACAATGATTGAGATGACTTTGTAGATTGTGATCTCATTAGGGGTGATTACGAAGAACATGACCGTTTGGCGTTTACCATAGAAGTAGTTCGGAGATTATCTGGATCATCGGAACTACCATTAGGTAAGGATGACGGAACTCGGGGAATTTGACATCACAAGAAATATAGATCTTACATTTTCCAAAACATATACACTTATACTTCTTTACCATAAGAATAACAAACGAAAATGCAAGCCGTAAACTCGACCACCCATCAAATTTTATGTCGAAAATACATATTCTTAGCAAAGCATAAAACAGAATCTAACAAAGAATTTTATGTCGAAAATACATATTCTTGTAGGGGCTACACCAATAATTCTCCATCTCAAATTTGTAACAAAATCTAAGAACAGAGGGCTCAATGAACACCAAAAGCTCAGGTGTTTGTCTTTGCTTCTAGAATTACATTGCCAGTACAGTTCATTGTATATCTACAACTTCAAAATTCAAATTCTGTATCAATATATGCTGTCTAACCAGAAGACAAGGTACTCAGTACTCACTGACTTTTACATGGAAAACAGGCTTTGAAATAGGCCATCAGTGTGTCAAACTTGGCTTCTTTTGTTTGTTCTTTTCTTCTGCATTTTACTCAGTTTCACTGAATAGAAGTGGCGTTGCCGACCCAGTATTGCTTAACAGCAACCAGTAGTTTTTGGGGAACAAGGGGTCCGTCCTCGTGATCTATCATTTTATAACTCCATCTCATACCTCTGATGATCTTCTTCACTTTGATGAGAACATCCGCTTCATCCCGGAATATAACTGCACCTTCTGGCCGAAGAATTCGGTCCATTTCCAACAAAATGTCTTCAAAGTTGCACCTGAGTATTTTTGCATTTATGTGAGCTACATGGTTTAGAACTTTTCAGATGAAACAAAGATTATGTAAACTCAAGCTTAGGAACAAGGAAACAAAAATTAATGAAGATGTGTGGATAGCAATACTATGGTCTAGAACAACAAGATTTAGAGAAGACTTGTTTTCTGTATTATAAGTTTAAAACTAATCCAAATGCACAACAGTCTCTCTAAGAAGGAACCAGACTAAAATTAACATTCATTTGGCTTGCATGTCGAAAAAACAAAGGTTACCAGTACATACTTGCCCTTGTACAAGCTAAAAACGCCATTAGCATGGATGAGGTCGTAAGTCCTTGGATATGTAGAGAAGGCTTCACACCTAAAACAAGTAGATATCAATAAGCATGAAAGTCGGAAAAGAGTTTCGTTATTTAAACAAGAGAAACTACGTTAAACTAAAACCTAATGCAGAAAGCTCGATGGAGACATATAGCTACTTGTTATATTGAGGATCATGGGAAACATATAAGCTCCATTTGAAAGCATGTGACTCAGCATGAATTGCTTAATTCGGTGCAAGGGTGGGACAGTAAAAGCATACTCTTCATCACTATAGGTCACACTGAAAACTTTAAAACAAACCAAAACTCTTCTTGCCTATAAGAAAGTAGCTTCCTTGAACCACTTAACCAAATGCTCTCAATTCCATTAATTTGAACAAAGTGGGACTTCATAGATCAATTGGAACGAAGTTGATTCCATGGTTAACGTTTATTTTGAAGTACTAACACGTATATTAACTATCTCAATGAGAAGCAGATCCATAGAACTAACAAGATTCCAAGTAGGTAACACAGGAGTGATAGACGCAATGCAAGATCAGCTACAACGAAACCCGCTCCAATAATAAGAAACATTAGAAACAATGAAAAAAAAGAAGGTTTACAGATATACCAGTCATGATAGATCCCGATTAATCCTCGTTCGTAGATAACACCCAAAGTACTCTGCTCGGATATAGTGGGCACCACATTCATAACCCACAATTTGGAAGAATGAAGTGCAGCTGCAAAACCACCCAGTCCAGCATTCATATCCATAATATTGCGGTATCTTCCAGAGTCAATGATCTTGATAATCCTTCTATAGGCATTGACATGCTTTTTCCATTGCTTATTGTCTTCCTGATAGGCCTCAACAGAAACCCCAGAAACAGAGCCACTCGCAATCCTGGGTGGAACAGCAGAAAGACGATCTGGAAATGGTTTGAGATCCCAGCTAGAAACTTCACTGTTCTTGGCATTATAGCTCGGTGTAATGCATGGTTTCATTTTCTTGTACCTAGATAACAAAAGGGATGCATCAAAATGATAAAGAGGGCAATTCTACTCAATAACTGATGTATGCTACCACACAAATCCACAGAAGGGTACTTAGCCCATATCCTACTCCAATGAAAATTTACAGATAGAAGTAATTTGTTGTTTGGCTCTTTCCTTGAATATCCACAAATCTTAGAAATTAGTCAATACCCACTATAGTTTGTATAAGATTATAACACACTCACTGCTATTTTTCCAGTAACGACCTGAAACCATCAAGGAGGTATATGCTATTTTAAACTTTCAGCCAAACAAGTTATTTCCAACAAATTCTACAGGGTGTATAAGTAAATAATCAACAATTATGGCGTATGAGTAATCACACAAGACGTTGTCAAAATGGTGAAGCTATAGGCATTCACATGCGTGGTTGTGAAATTAGTAATGTATACCAGACATCATCAGCATCTTCAGGTTTGCAGAATTCTGCACCAGAATTTTTCTGAACAGCACGACAAGAGTCAGTATTGATTTTCTTCCGCCATACTGCAATTTCATCCTTTTCGGAAATTTTTTCCCAACACAGAAGTTTAGCAGCCTGTTCAATTTTTCGCTGTTCTTCCTGAAGTTCTCCAATTGGCCGATTCCATGCAGTGTAGTGGGTTTTCCAATTGATTGGAGGGCCTGAAAGCACCCAATAACCACCTGGTCTAAGCACACGATCCACTTCCTTCATGAAAAGTCCATCTGCAATGCGAAAGTAAACATCACAAAACATCCAACAGCAGATCTTTTCTTACCAATCCTGTTTAGAAACAAATTTAATATTTGATCAATATTTGTTCTAACCATTCATTCCCCAGGGTATGAGGCAACGAGAGCAGTGTGCCATGTCAAATGCTCTAGATGGATAGGGCAGTTTTATCGTTCCAAAAACACCAATCACTGCAGGTACACCCCGTTCAAGAGCAAACTGAACCTGGGCTTCGTGTGAGTCTCTAGGTGCAAATGACATTGCTATAACATTTCTTTCCCAGAGATATGCTCCCCAACTAGCAACCTAAAACAACAAAAATCATATGCGATATTAGCCACCACATATAGGAATCATGAGAGAATTATTATATTAGATGGTTAGTCCGACACAATTAAAAACACTGATTGAGTGGATACTATAATACTTCTCAACACACCAAGAAACTTTTCGTAAAAGTTGGAGATGTAACTTTGTCATGCAATTGGGCTTATAGTAATCTCACAAAAGTTTCAGTGATTGCTGGGTAACCATTCCATCTTAGAATCAAAACTAAACTACAACAGAATTGTGCTAGATAACAGAGATAAGTAATTAGAATTTAACATACCCCGCAACCAGTGTCTAATGCAGTCCTAACAGTTCCGTTGGCAATCGGAATAACCGAAGCAAGGTGATCAATGTATTTATCAGCTCCCTCAGGGAATTGTGTCCCGCCACCAGGGAACCTAAACACATTGCCCTCATACTGGACCCAATTCTGAATAGCCTTCTCGACAGTTAAGCTTTTGTACGGCGCATTGGCAAAGGGAACATAATCACGGCTCTTGGGCCACCGAAAGGGGGTTACGTATCCTTCGGGAGCCGGAATAAGACAACGCAGCTTCTGTAGTTCAGATGGGCAATGCCTTTCGCGATAAATCATATTAGCTCTGGGGAACTTCATAGCAAGTTTTCGATATTGACAGGGAGTATGATCAGTGAATTTGGCAGGGCATGGCTTATACATTGTTGCCTTGGGATCAGAATCATCAATTTCCCCAACTCCACCGCCATGATGGGTTTCAACATTGAGTTCAGGAAGAATGTTGCAGTTTTCTGCACTCTTAGCCACCTGGACAGCTATATAGTCCCCCTTTCCGAACCCACTCCTCTGCCATGCACCCAATAGGTAGAAAAAGCAGCACAGACCACCCACTATGCAAATGGACAACGAACGCCTAGTCCTACTGTCCCCTGAATAAAATCTGTTCGCCATCGCATGCCCTGAAGTATTTATATATCATGCTTAGTATATAGATAAAGAGAAACAGAAGCCAGAAACCATCTCATGAACAATCAGAAGAGTTCCCTCATTAATGTTGAGAAGCGCATGATACGATTTCCAAGGCACATGAAAATATATAGATTAATTAATGCCCTAGGTCAACGAAACAATTTATCAGGATGGCAAAAGTTAGTCAAACACATCAAACTCAGAATCGAAAATCAAATGTGCAACCCCAACTTAAAGTTCACGTTGTTACAGATTTGGAGTACGTCAAATGTGCTTCATGTGTGTCTCTTAAAGCATAACTTGGACCTAGAACCTTTCCGCTGCCTAATCACTCACTCGAAATGAAAAGTCGCTCAAAGAATCAATTCCTCAATTTTCCTCAAACCTTGAAATGAACGATTTTTGGAATAAAATTGAGTCACACTGCATTTAGTATGCATAGCTGAAGTAATACATGGCAACTAATGGAATATCCAGAACATGATACACTCTCCACCGACGTCATCTGAAACTAAATTCAACCGAAACTCCTAACAAATTAAATAACATCGCTAAATCAACTAACGCGGAAAGTTAAACTCACAACAAACTTAAACCTGAAGCAACATTTCCAGTATCCAACTTGAACATAAACTAATGTAACAGAATCCTCGGATTCGGATCTGGTCGTTAAAACACGAAAACGGAAACATCTTTGAGCTTGAACTGGGTGTAAGACCAGTAATTCAGAATCAAAACAACATTAAAAAACAGCCCTCAAAACACATAAACTCTAAAACAACAAATGATCGTTCCTAGCTTAAACTGATAAGTAGTGCAAAAATTAAGCTCCAAGAAAACAAAAATCTTCTTTGCCAACACAAATACAACAAGATAGGTTAAACAAAACAGAGAGGTAAAGATACCTGTAGTGAATTCTCTGAAAGTAGTTAGCTATCGAAATCACAAGGAACGGGCATCAATCGAACTATCTAAGAAGCGCGTAGCATTTCCCTTGCTCGTGAAGAAGAAACCCGGATTTGTTTTGCAGTGGTTATGGATCAACTGAAAAAGCCCTAATTCTGATTTTGATGTTGAGAAAGAAATAATTTTTGTCCCAAAAGTTTGAGAGTGAAGTGAAGACTCAAAAGAGAGTAGAGTATTACAGTAATGTCCAAAAGGCACATGTACTTTGGCGGAAACTCTGATGATACCAAAAGGGGAAACAAATATCTTCCCACTCTTTGTTACCAGAGTCGGTTATTCATTACTGGGTCACACATGTTTAAAATAGATGATTTGTAGTTTGTCGATGCACTAGATTTTGGTTGGTATTATATTATTTGTGTTTTGCCGGATTCCTCTCGTGTTACACTCTTTGTTATTGGATGCGGGGTTATTGATTATGGAGCCACTGTTTTAATTGGTACTCGTATTATATTGTTTGTGTTTTGCTGGATTTCTCACGTGTTTGATTTTGATATCGCTTAAAATGTAAGTTTATTGGAAACGGTTTGTAAGAAAAATATAGTGATGTGTATAACAATATAAAGGTTATTTTTTAGAATACATGGTATGTAATTAATGTAATTAAGATCATAACTTTTTTTACATATACTTGCATACTACCCGTTTGAAAGTGTGTCAACTGCACGTGAACATGTGCTTTGATTTAATTGATATTACTTGGATAAGTAAATGATTCTCGTACTTGATCGATTGGATACAATTTATCTATGTGCCAGATTCGTTCTTACTCGTCTCACTGCATACACGAATAATTACGTTGACTCTAAACGTCGCACGTGAAATGATTCTCGTACTTGATCGGTTGGATACTATCTATGACTATTTATGTATGTGCCAGATTCGTTCTTAATCATTTGCATTTACTGACCGCATACACGAATAATTACATTGACTCAATACGTCGCACGTGAAATGATTCTCGTACTTGATCGGTTAGATACCATTTATGTATGTGCCAGATTCGTTCTTACTCGTCTGCATTTATTGACCGCATACACAAATAATTACGTTTGACTGGCATATAAGCACTTGCACAAGTCGATTATGTGTGACTTGCTTGAAGCTTCCTTTTAACTTTTACATGAAATATTTCACTTAACTTGCCGGATATCAATGCTCGCGCTTGGATATCGTGCATGTATTGCTTTAACTCTTGCTCAAACAGTTCGTATTTAGATAACCTACACTTGACTCACTTGTGAATATTAACTCTTGCTCAAACCACATGTTTAGATAACTCACGTTAACTCGCTTGTGAATACCACTCGTGTTCAGATAAACTCACGGTTGGCTCACTTGTTAATTCAACACAACGTATGTGTAAAACTTACACGTCGCATCATGTGACCAGCTAAGATAACAAGACATCTAACAATGATAAATAATTCCCTTGAATCTTATAAATACGCACAAATCATGCATGCATAATGAGATCGGAAACCTTTTTTTCTCTTTTCGTTCTTGTTAGGAAGCCGATCAAACAGCTGCATAACCACCCCGACCAGCCATGGCTGAGCGAAAATGATCAGCAGCAACCAAGTGGCTCAACGAACCAACCGGGGCTGCCGGGCTGTTAAACTTGCTCCGGTTTTCGTTCCCTGCTTAAACTCTAACTCCACACACTGCTATATAACCAGAGATTTTGAGAACAAGGCACATTACAGACTAGTGGACTACAGAGGCAATGCTCCCAGGAAATACAGAACACTGGACCAGGACTGTAGACTCAATAGTCAAATGCATTCATTAATACACATTTTATTCCACACACAGTATATAAAAAGCTTTGGCAATCTTCAGGTTTTACATACATGACTGGGAAAAGATAACTCTGAAGAAAACATGTACTTAAACAGAACATTCAATTGACAAAAGAAATGAATATACATTACCACCCAGGAGCCAGAGCATCCAGGAACTACAGCGATACAACATGCTGTCGATGAGTAAATTCTTCAGCATCCCATCACGGCAGAACTGTAAACATAATTGCTCGAATTCATTAACCCCAGCAACTCCCAACGCAGCGGTCCTTCACGTGGAGTCCATGCATTGATTTCTATAAACCTCGCATTAATGTTAAGAGGCCCTCCAATTACTAGGAGGCGATCACCACATCCCCTAAAAGCTACACCCCAGCCGTTCCTTGGGACAACACGCACAGGCAATCTCCCAATCGTGATCCATGATTTAGTGCTCTTGTTATATTTCCGGACCTCTGAATTGGTATTATCTGCTGCATACAGTTCGTTATCTACAACAGCAATTAAAGGGGGTGCTCCTGATCTAGCGAGATCCTCATTACCAGCACTAGGTCGCATCGGAGACATGTTAGGAACTTCGCTCCAAGTCTCAGAATCGAAGTCATATTCCTCTCCACATGTGAGGAGGTCAGGACCAGCTCCTCCAGTTCCTCCAATGACATAAAACTTCCCGTCCATGAACACACCAGAGCACATTTTCCTCGCTCTCCTCATCCTAGGGAGTTTCTTCCATGTCCCAGTCTCAGAGTTGTACAACTCAACCGAATCAAGTATCTTACCATTAGAATCCTGTCCCCCAGCCAATATCCCTATCTCTCCTAGGCTGGCAGACCCGAACCAAGATCGAGACTCGTTCATATTCATTCCGGTACTCCATGTGTTGGATAATAAGCTATAACGGTGAATTACAGAACTTCCCAATTCAATCCCAAATACAAGAAGCTCTGTACCAACGGCTAAAGATTGCTGAACCCCAACAGCAACGTAAGCATGTCGATGAACTGGCGGTAATTCCATCCAACGACACCGAGTAGGGGCAAAAGCAACCCATTTAAGCACTTCCCATGAAAAATACACCCAATGCTCAACTATGCCGTTTTGCCTCCTTAACTTATATAACTCGCCACTCCGAATAAGTGAATGGAAACTCCGATTCAGCAAAGCAAGTGCACCATAATCTAATCTGGAGCATCGAATGAGACAGCTGATGGAGTTATCCCGACCGATGCCTTCGATCAATGAACTTGCATCAGAACTATCGCCTGCATGCCTCTGACCATCAGACTGTACACTATGGGACAGTGAACTCCCACCAATTGACACAAGCATATCTATCCGATCACTTGATCGCCTGCATTCCTTTTTCAAGACATCATCTTCCTCCATGTTACTCTCCAGTGGGTGTTTTCCATGTCGATGCTCAACACCTGCCCGCTGGTTATCCATAACACCCAGCTGCATAATTTGGCACAAAAAGTACAAATCAAAACTAAAGATAAAATCTTGCACAGAGCTTAGCTGAATCAAATAACAGCTGATTACAATAATTTGATCTAGCATCAATCAATATCCAATCCAATGCAATACAACTATACAAACACCGATTTAACAAAGCTAAGAAATTCAAGGTAAAACGGGTCAAATTAGAAATGAGTAATCCAAGAAGACTTACATATGTATTGGTTAAGGAGATGAGATGAACTGATGGAAACAGAAGAACTTGGAAAATCAAGAAGGAATTGAGCCTCTGGATTCTCTGTAAATGAGATGAAATCATAGGCCTCTGACTTTGGATGAAATTATTTCATCTCTCTATATCAAAGTTCAGAATATAGACTCTCTTTTGCTTTCTTTTTTGCTTCATTACATGAACATTTGAATTTTGAGGCGAACACTAATAACTTTTTAAAGGTTATAAAATATCTATGAAAAGAAAAGGGAAATAAAACAAAATTAAAAGATAAATATTATTAACAATTTAATCAAGGTTTGTACTAACCATTCACCCCCCAGGATATGAGGCAATGAGAGCAGTGTGCCATGTCAAATGCTCTAGATGAATACAGCAGTTTTATCTTTCCAAAAATACCAATAAATGCAGCTACACCCCGTTCAAGCGCAAACTGAACCTGGGCTTCGAGTGAGTCTCTAGGTGCAAATGACAATGCTTTAACATTTCTTTCCCAGAAATATGCTCCCCAAGTAGCAACGTAAAACAATAACATGCATATGGAATATTAGTCACATATAGCAAACTCGTGAGAGAAAAATGATAATAAAAGGATTCAGTAACGATGGAATTAACAGTCATGGAATCAACAGTTTGACAAAATTAATAACACCAATTGCGTGGATAGAAAGCAATTATATTTGTAAAAGTTTGAGATATATGCACCACTAAACGGCGGCGACGTAACTTTGTCATGCAATTGAGCTTATAGTAATTTCACAAAAGCATTACTCATAGCTGAGTAACACCATCTTAGGATCAAAACAGAAATACAACGGAAATGTGCAAGTTAACAGAGAAAAAGTTCTTAGCAATCAACTTACCCCACATCCAGTGTCTAATGCAGTCCTAACAGTTCCGTTTGCAAGATGATCAATGTATTTAACAGCTCTGTCAGGTAATTGCGCCCCGCCACCAGGGAAACTACACATAGCCCTCGTACTGAATCCAACTCTGAATAGCCTTCTCGACAGTAAAGCTTTTGTACGGCACATTGTTACAGGGAACATAATCAAGGCTCTTGGGCATCCGAAAGGGGTTACATATCCTTCAGGGGCCGGAATAAGGCAATAGGGCTTCTTTGCTTCAGAAGTTCAGATGGGGAATGCCTTTCGAGATATATCATATTAGCTGTGGGAACTTCATAGCATGTTTTTGATCTTGACAAGGAGTATGATCAGTGAATTTGTCAGGACATGGCTTGTAGATTGTCAACTTGGGAACAGAATCATTAGTTTCCCCAAAACTCCACGGTCTCCGCAATGGGTTTCAAAATTGAGCCCAAGAAGAATGTTGCAGTTTATTGCACTCTTACCCAGCTGGACAGCAAGATAGTCCCCCTTTCTGAACACCCTCTTCTTCCATGCTCCCAATACGTAGAAAAAACAGCACAGACCGGCTACTATGCAAATGGACATGATAGAACACCTAGTCCTATTGTCTCCTGAATGAAATCTGTTCACCATCACATGCCCTGAAGTATTTATATTCCATGCTTAGTACATAGATAAATAGAAACAGATCTCAGAATTCAGAAACCATCACCACACGAGTATATGATACAATTTCCAACGCAAACGAAGATTTAGTCAATGGCCTAGGTCAATAAAACAAATGACCAGCATGGAAAAAAGTCTGCCAACCAGATCAATCTCAGAATAGAATAACCACAATTTCTCAGCCTTATAAATATTTACAACGTAAAGTTCATGTTTTTATAGATTCGGAGTATTCCAAATGTCCATGAAGTGGGTTTCTTGACGTGTAACTCTGAATTCACCTATTCGCTGCCTAATCGCTCACTCGAGATGCAATGTGCCTCAAACGTGATCGGAAAATCATCTCATTTTCTCAAATTTCAATTTTCGTTAAATCTTAGAGTGCACTGAATTTGGAAGAAAATCAAGTCACACTCTCCCTGCGGTTTCGTTCAGTATCATATAATCTGAAACTAAATTCAAGAGAAGCTCCTAAGAAATTAATAACCTTGCTAAAGCAACTAATGTGGAGTATTGAAATCACAACAAAACTTAAACTTTAAGCAGCATTTCCAGTATCCAAACTTGAACATAAGCTAATGCGACATAATCGGACTCGAATCTGGTCGTTAAAACACGAAAAGGGAAACAGCATTGCATTGAGCTTGAAATGGGCATAAGATGAGTAATTCAGAATGAAAACAAAATTCAAGAACAGCACTCAAAACATTTAAACTCCAAAGCAGCAAAAGATCGTTCCTATAAGCTTAAAATGATAAGTAGTGCAACAATTATTAAGCTCCAATTAATCAAAAATCTTGTTTGCCAAGACAAATAAAACTAGAAAGAAAGAGTACATACTTGCTGTCAATAATTCCCTGAATGTGAAATCTCAATGCACAGGCATGAATTGAACTCTGTACAGAAGCTGAGCATTTCGTTGCCTGTGAAGAAAAAACCCAAATTTATTTTGCAGTCGTGATGGATCAACTCAAAATGCCCTAATTCTGATTCTGATGTTGACATTTCGTCCCAAATGTTAGAGAGAGACTCTGTCTCTGTATCATCAAAACGCTGCCGTTTCAACCACGCTGTATTTTGAGTTTTTGACTATATTAAGTGTTACTTGTACTTACTCCTCCGTCCGGTTCGATAGGCAACACTTTAACTTTTTAATTTTTTTAAGGGTTCGTTTAAACTCAAATTAGTATCAAACCGTACCATGAAAATATTTTATAAAGTTCTATTATCA
>JAQRGC011940462.1:0-11393 GCA_028659135.1 Plantago lanceolata
GTGGAACTACCTCCCCGGTTCCTCCTAACGGTATAATGATGTCCTATCTCCCCGGGACCGCAACGGTGTCTTAACGCCCTAATAACCCGGGACCGCATCGGGATTGCCATAAGCTGAATGATCACATTCGACTCGCAACTCTTTAGTCTAATGACTCTCATGTATTTCCATAGAAAATAATGAAATGTCTTACAAGTATTTAAAGGTGCAGAAATTTAACGGGCAAGAAATGTAAACAAGCTTGGACTACTAACTAGTGGGCTAAGCCCGTGTAGGAGAAACATCCAGAGATCCAACCCTAACCCTAACCTAATCGCCAAGCCGTCGCCTAACAACTAATAAACAATAAAGTAAATAACAAATAAATAAAGATAAATAAGATGACGAGCTCGGGTTCCATCGGCTATACTACTCATTCCACTTTTTGTGAGAGTCACTGGGAGTTAGGAATGTGACAGGATGACCCCAAAATGACCACATATATAGCTTAAGCTTAGTACTAATGTTTATCTCTTCCTCCAATGTGCAAACTAATTCCAATATTAATCAAAGAGCAATGCTTCAATTCATCATTTGCTCCACTCATGTCATTCCGCACCCATCCCTACACCGTCCATTTCCCGAATGCCGGCGTTTTTTATTGGGGTAAGAGATCAGATCACCACTAGGTCCACTGCACTTAAAATCATTAAAACAACGAGTAATTTGTGATCTAACTTAAACGGTAAAAATTACAACTAAGTTCGTTAGTATATATAAGTAAAGACAATATGCGAATTTCAAAGTACTGCAACAACAACGCTAATGATTTTTCTCTCTAAAAAGTTTCTCTCCATCTTTCATCCCTCGCATGAGGGCTCGTCCTCCGGCTGGAGGTGGTCTCTACTCCTTGTGAGAGCTCCCCTACCCTCCCTAATTTCTTTTTCCCAACTCCAGAAATATGGTGAGGTTCCCTTAGTCCATGTGACTTCATTTAGGATCGATTTCCTTCGCAATTCTATCTACGGTAACACAATATTATCAAGTTTTAATTTACCTTTCAGTTTGTTAAGTTTTAAAATTCAAATACTCATAAACCACAATTATATCAGTGATGTTGAATTTGATTTCATTTCTATATATAATTCCCTTACCACAAGGCAGAGAAATCTCTGGTATTGTTTGTCTTTCTTTGTTTGGTGTGTTCATAGGTGGCCTTGGCTGACAGTCTACATCACTCGAACAACTGTCTTTATCACATTCCCAGCTCCTCATCGTTGCTTCATTATGGGTGATGCATTGTCCGATATTGGTAAGCTTCTCAATTTGAAAGATACTGAGGAAAGCCTGCTTCCGATTCCACAGGGTGGGTGGAAATCTGCAAAAGTAAATTTTAAGGGTTGCTTGGTTGGACGGGTTGTGACAAAAAAAGCGGTGAGAATGGAATATTTAGAGCGTGCACTGCTGCAGGGATTCAAACTGCCTAATCTGGTCCAGTTTGAAAAGTTGGATGGTGATCGTTTCCTATGTCGTTTTCATCAGGATCTGGATAAGAGAAGGGTCATATGGAGGGGACCTTGGCTTTTCGAAAATAATTTGGTGGTCCTTCGTCCCATCCCAGAGGGCATGAGTCCTAATGATGTTAATCTCAATGAGTGCGACATCTATGTGCAGGTCATGGACCTTCCGGTAGAAGGTACCACGAGAATTGTTGCTGCCTCTATTGGTAATGTGTTGGGCCGTTTTATTGATATGGATGATGAGTTTAGCAGGAGCATGGTATCCACTTCTCTTCGTATTCGAGTTACTTTGGATATAACAAAACCGTTGTTACGATGCAAGAGTATGGAAGGGCCGGAAGGAAAACCAATCGTTGTCAGATTTGTGTATGAACGAATCAGGGTGTTTTGTTACTTCTGCGGTGTGATTGGTCACAGCTTTAGGGATTGTGATCTCTGTCTTGCATCATCCAGTGAAACAGGCAGAATTGATGAATCATCATTTCAGTATAGAGAATGGTTGAGAACGGATCCACCTAATCATAATGACAGGGTTCTGGCTAATCAGACAAGGAACAATCCGGTGATGCCAACGTTCATCATTAACACTGTGAGATCAGGGAATGGCCAGGCAGCAGAAACACCTTCTTCCAGCCGCCGGAAGAGTATTCTCGGCGCAGTTCCGGTTCAGCCATGTAACAGTTACGAAACAGGCACGTCATCATTAATGGCAGCGGGTTCTCAGGAAGGGAGTAATGTGGGAAACGGCAAAGATCTGGAATTGGAAGTAAAGGCGTCATTGATGAAGGAGAAACGGCAGAAAATGGAGTCTTCTACAGGTACTCTCATTTTGAACAAAGAGTTATTGGATCAACCTCCCTTGAGCCATCAGGCCCAAATGAATGATAACCTCATACTACAGGCCCATAAGGAGCAAAGCCCAATTGAACCTCAGCCAAAGCCCAATCCTGTTTTTCAGTTTACTGGTAATACATGACCTCTTTTGTTAGAGCCACCAGTATCATCCCTTACCCCTCTTTCTACCTTAACTGAATTAGTTCATGTGTCTACCTCTCGTAAACGTAACTGGTCCGATATGGGATTAACCTTACCACCAGCAGGCGTGGCCCGAATTGTTCGAAAGTTCCAAAAAACTAAAGAGGTTAAGGTGGAAAATTCAAGTAAAAGATCTCGAATGGAAATTGATACAGATTTGAAGGAACCAGAGGTGGGTGTTGCTGAGCAACCCCGCCTATCCCAATGAGTTGTTTCTCATGGAACTGTCAGGGTTTGGGGGGCCCTTGGACAGTTCGTGCTTTGAAAGAGTTTTTCTGTACTCATAACCCCGATCTTATTTTTCTCATGGATACACGGTTGGGAACTCGTGGGATTGATAAGATAAAACAGAAACTTCAACTTTTTGGTATTTGTGTTCCATCAATTGGTCAGTCGGGTGGTTTAGCAATGCTTTGGAAAAAAGACATTAATGTCACTATTCAAACGTATTCTAAAAATCATATCGATTGCACAGTTGATTTTGGGAATGGCCAACCCGGGTGGCGGTTGACGGGTTTTTATGGTGACCCAGACAGTAATCACCGTAAACGTACTTGGGCCCTTTTAAGAGAACTAGCCCAGAAATCCAGACGGCCTTGGGTCATAATTGGGGACTGGAATGAAGTAGCTGCTCAAAGGGATAAAAACGGTGGTCAAACTTTACCTGCTTGGAGACTTCGTGACATCAGAGAAACTCTTTCTTTCTGTGAGCTTTTGGAGATCGACTTTTCTGGGTATCAGTTTACCTGGAGTAATAATCGACCTGGGATGTATCATGTGGAGCTTCGACTGGATCGGGCCTATTGCACTCAGAGTTGGCGAACAGTTTATCCAGCAGCAAAGGTATATCATTTGCCCACCCGGAATTCTGATCATCTACCGATCCTGCTACAGCTGGGTGAGGGGGATAATACATCTCTTCAACAACGGAAAAAGCGCTTCCAATTTGAAGCGATGTGGATGCAAACGGAGGATTGTTCAAAGGTGGTGGCTGCAAATTGGGGATCTGGTAACAGTTTTTCAGAGAAGTTAAAGGGCTGCACTGAGGTTTTAACAAATTGGGCTAGGTTTGAATTTGGTTCAGTCAATAGGCAAGTTGGTAAACTGAAAAAGGAACTTGATGTGCTGCAGAATCAACCTTTTACAGAGCAGAATAGACATCGACGTGCTGTTGTGAGAACCCAGTTGGAATCTGTTCTTGATAAGAAAGATATAATGTGGAAACAGCGAGCCAATATTCATTGGATGGTCGATGGAGATAGAAACACGAGATACTTCCACTCTCAGGCTACACAAAGAGCCAAGGTTAATGAAATTCAAGGTTTGAGGGATGAAACTGGGAAGATGTGTACAAGTGCTCAGGAGATGGGGAATATTGTGACTACATATTTCAGAAAGATCTTCCAGTCCCGTAAGCCCACAGATGCAGCAGTTGAGGATGTGATAAAGACAGTTCGTCCTCGAGTTGATCACACTGTTAATCAGGAGCTTTGCCGTTTGTTCACTCCGGATGAGGTAAAAACTGCAATATTCGATATGTCTCCCCTTAAATCCCCCGGTCCCGATGGCTTACCCCCTGTTTTTTTATCAAAAATATTGGCATGTTGTTGGGTCTGATGTGATTGCATGTGTGTTATCTTTGCTGAATGATAGAGTTTTTTATGATACTTTAAATCATACTCTTATTACTCTGATTCCTAAATGTAAATCCCCTGAAACTCCGAGTCAATTTCGTCCCATCAGTTTAAGTAATGTGATCTTTAAAATTGCCTCCAAAGTTATTACTAACAGATTGAAGCCTTTTATGGATGCCATTATTACGGAAAATCAGTCAGCTTTTGTCCCTAATAGATTAATCACTGATAATGTTCTTGTGGCTTATGAGATTCATCATTTTTTAAAACAAAAAACGAAAGGTAAAGATGTCTTTATGGCTCTAAAACTTGATATGAGTAAGGCGTATGATAGAGTTGAGTGGAAATTCCTAAAGAGAGTTCTTGAGCGACTTGGCTTAGCTGATTCTTTTATCGAACTCATTATGCTGTGTGTAACCACTGTTTCTTATTCTGTACTTTTGAATGGGGATCAGTTAGATCAATTCCAGCCGGAGAGGGGGATCCGTCAGGGAGATCCTTTCTCACCTTACTTGTTCTTGTTTGTCATGGAAGCTTTTAGTGCCTTGATTTGTGATGCTGAGTGGAGGGAGGTGTTAACTGGGGTGTCCATCACTCCTACTGCACCAAGGATCTCACATTTGTTGTTTGCTGATGACACACTCTTATTTTGCCAAGCTACAGTTAATACTGCTGATGAAATTGTTGATATTTTATCTCGTTATAGCATGGCTTCGGGTCAGGAAATTAATCTAGATAAGTCTACTGTGGTCTTTAGTAGAAATGCTAAGTCTGATTGGGTGGAGGAGATGGGGAAGTATTTACCGGTCCGGGTAGTTGAAAAGCATGAAAAATATTTGGGACTACCTACGGAGATGGGGAGATCAAAAAAAGAAGTGTTTGGGTGGCTCCGTGAGAGAGTGTGGGAGAAAGTTCAGGGATATGGGAATAAATTCTTAACACAAGCGGGGAAAGAAGTGCTTATAAAACCAGTCATTCAAGCCATTCCTACGTATGTAATGAGTTGTTTTAAATTACCCGATACTTTGCTCCAAGAGATTGACTCCATTATCGTCCGGTTTTGGTGGGGAAATGGGAAGGATAGGAAAATCCATTGGATTAACTGGGATAAGTTGTGTGAGTCTAAGCGGGATGGAGGTTTGGGTTTTCGGGATTTACGATCTTTTAACTTAGCCATGTTGGGTAAACAAGTGTGGAGAATTATGCACTACCCAACCTCGTTGTTAAGTCGTATTTTAAAAGCCAAGTATTTCCCTTTAACAGATATCTTTGATGCTGGAGTGTGTGGTAAAGATTCGTTTACTTGGAAAAGTATTATTGGAGCTTTGGAGTTGGTTAAAACAGGGGTGAGATGGAGAGTGGGTGATGGGGCGAACATTTCTGTGTGGAATGATGCTTGGATTCCTAGAAACTTTGGTTTATCTCCTTACACTCCCAATTTTATCCAAATAGCTGAGTTGACAGTGTTAGGTCTTATTAGTGAGGGAGTGTGGGACGAGGATCTAGTTCGTACGATTTTTTGGGAAGAGGATGCTAATCATATTTTGCGTATTCCTTTACCTTCTATCAGTCTGCCTGATACTCGTATGTGGCACTATTCGGAACATGGCTACTATACTGTTAAGTCAGCTTATTTGTTGGCTCGACATATGAGATCCCAGAAGGTCTTGGCAATTCAGGGTGGGACTAGTCACCAGCAAACCAGTAATTGGAACTGGCTCTGGCAGATGAAGGTCCCTCCAAAAATCAGGATTTTCTTGTGGCGTGTTCTTAAGAATTCGCTTCCGGTTCTGTGTAATTTAGAGTCCAGAGGAATTTATGTTGATAGTACTTGCCCTGTGTGTAAATCTGGGAAGGAAACTGTTTTACATGTGTTTCGTGATTGCACGTTTGCACGCTTGTTCTGGGCTCTTTCTTATCTCCCCAATGCTTCCATTATTTCTGCAGTTGACAGTATTGAAGACTGGATATCTGATATTCGGGTTAATCTTAATCAGGTGGAGCTGGAGAAGTTTACTATGTATTGTTGGAGTTTATGGACAAGTCGTAATGCTCTGATCCATGACTGCACCGAATATGATGTGAATCAAATGATACAGAAATCGCAGCAATATTTGCAGAGGTTCCAGGAAGCACAGGACCGATTTTCTCTACCTAGACCACCAGAACAACTTAGCTCATGGACTCCCCCCCCGACAGGACACATTAAAATCAATTTTGATGCCTCGTTCAGACATGACTCGAATACTGGCTGCGTGGGACTTGTTGCAAGAGACTGTCACAGTAATATCTTAGCTTGGCAGAGAATCTTACTCTCACATCAATCCAGCCCGGTACATGCGGAAGCTTTGGCTGCCCTCTATGCTGTCCGACTTGCTTGTCTGCACAGTTTTGAGAACGTGGTTTTTGAAGGGGATTGTTTGATTGTTATTAAGCAATTAAATAGCAATCATCAGTCTTTAACATCTGAAGGAAATATAATACAGGAGGCTCGTTTGCTGGCTACCTCTTTCCGGTCTGTGACCTTTTCTTTTGTTAGACGTAACTTAAATAATTTGGCCCATTTGTTGGCTAAAGGGACTGTAGCTAATGCCTCTGGTTCAGAATATCTTCCTCCTGATGTAATGTCTTGACATTTTGCTATATTTGAAATACAAGTTTGATTCTCAAAAAAAAAAAAAGAAATTAGTTATATTATTTACGAGTAGAGTGTACAATATCGTACAAATATGAGTGTGAAAACCCACGACATATACAATAGCATAACTAAGAGTGTAACATCTTAGTAGACTTTTAGAGATGCGGGCAATGCAAATCAGCAGTATCCACAAGCCGACTTGTAAACACGAATTCAAGAAATGTGATAGGGTCATCGCCAGTCATCATAAGGATGGACAATATCGTACCAATGTGAAAGTGAATGTGAATATACAACATATACAATAGCAGAAGTATGAGCGTATCATCTCAGAGAAGCGGACAGTGCAAATCAGCAGGATCCACAAGACGACTCGTAAACACAGATTCAAGAAACGCCATAGCCTCTTTGCATGTCCTAAGATCACACTTGGCCGCCAAAACCGGCTGTATGAACAACAAAGAACCGGTACAGCCCATAAACGCCATCGCCAACTGCCAGGATACGATTCCAGGAACCTTAATGTTTCCCCCAAACTTTTTCTTGATCACAATTTCCACTGATACAGCCACCCCATGTACCAAGAAGTAGCAGATAAGGTATCCACTTGGCATCTCCTTTGTGAAGTTATAGAAAACCAGCTCGTGCATTAGACCTGATACCATGAAAGTTGCCATCACTGCTGGAGTCGAGGCCCATGTGTTCTTATCTGAAATGTAACGGGCGGAAACTGACCTGACAGGCTCGTAGATGGTTAACTTCAAAATGTCGGAAACGACTAGATTCCATCTCTTGCCCCAGTAGTTCTGTACTGAAGTTGACAGATGGAAGTTACCGAATGGCTGCTGGATCTCGAGCTGGGGTGATAAAAACGGTCTAGACAGGGCAGCAGAGACGGCGAGTAGCAGTTCCAGTGTCAGAGCAATGCGTAAACCAAGAAACGACAGCTTGATTTCGTGATGGATATACTTTTCATACCGAACAGTGATGACAAGAAGGGCTAATAATATTACCCTGACAAGTATTGTGCTCATGTATGAAGTGTGTTTCGAAGATGTTTCAGCATGCCGAACTTTGACAGGAAAACAAGCTAAGAGTAGGAACTGAGAAAGAGGGAGAGGAGGGTTCGAAAACAAGGGGCCTTTGTTGAAGGCGAAGAGTATCAGCTTGAAATTTGCTAGCCATGCTACCAAAAAACAAGTGGTGGCACCAAGTAAAATCGACGAGAGACAAAGTGGAAGAACAAGAAAGAGCAAGTTCACTGGCAGAATTGAGAGGAACCTGGACATGGATTTGGTGGTGAAGATTTTGCTGATAACATGGCAGTAGCACAATGATGCTACAGTAGTAGCCCATACTAGAATGAAGGTGCTAAACTCACCATCTTGATCCATATTTTGATCACTTAATTTAAGATTAAAAGTTTTTTATATGTAGTATGAAATAAAATGATGTTTTTATACATGGATTTGTGAGAGAGCAAGTTGATTTTGTATTTGGCTGTGATTAGAGCTGGTGCAGATATATAGGAATTTTAAATGTGAAAGATCATGTGCCATTTTTGTTTTTTGTAATTAGAACAAAATTAGTGTTTGAAAAAGTAGTCTTATCATATGTGTATAAGGAATTAAAAGTCCAATGTCAAATATTGTGGAATTACATGACAATGGCGGTATATATTATTATATTATTCTCTCATTTTAGTCATGAGCAGGACCTGTGATTGTGAATTTACCTATTGGATTAAAGTGAACCACGTACGTACTGCATGATGATTTAATCTATATATAGTCAATTAGGAATATAGAGAAGAGAAGTATCAAAATTCCATCACGGATCAAGGTTTACCAACACCACACATGATAGGCCAAGCAAAGAACTGGTCATAACCCGCATACTGTCACTATCTTCTCGTTAACACGGTATATATAATAATGCTTATCCCTTAACACTTACGGGTATTATAATGCATAAAGGACTCAATTTGTAATGAACACAATTCATGAATATTGGTTCCCAACGACATTAAAAAAAACGTAGTAAATAATGAAAATGTCTCAACCGGTCGAAAGCCATACGAACTCCGCCTCCTAGGTCGGAGTTCGTTGGCTATGGCAGAGGGGTTGTATGTTTGTCGATTTCCGACCCCGTTGATGGAAAAATTCAAATTTCTTCCCCCCTGCGAGGATTAGGATATTAGTCCTTTTATCATCTGCGGGTTTGGTAAATTACTGAATTGGGAGTAATAAAACTATTTTTGGCAAGTCTTGAGCGTGTAGGTTTACAAAAGAAGTACGAGTTGTATTTGGACTAATATGCATGTGTATATATATGTGATTCAATAACCTGGAGAACCCAATTATTCCAAAACAATGGTGAACGCAGATTTTATCAGTAACCTGCCGCAGGATATGTTGCTCCAGATCCTAATGAAGCTCCCTGTCAAATCACTATCCCACCTGACATATGTTTCTAAGTTCTTCAGATCCTTTATCTGCCAACCGGACTTCGTCAAAACTCATCTGTCGTCCGCCACATCAACCGAGTCCTACTTCCTCTCCTTCAAAGAATGCCAATTCTTCATCTCTTCCAGCAGCCTCAACTGGTCGAAAGCCATACGAACTCCGTTCAGATTACCTTCTAGATGGGAGTTCGTTGGCTATGCCAAAGGGGTCGTATGTTTGTTGACTCCCGACCCCGTTCCCACTCTGATTTTGTGGAACCCAATGACCGAAAGATTCAGATTTCTTCCCCCCTGCGAAGAGATTAGTCCTTTTGCCAGCGAGTTTGCCATCTGGGGGTTCGGGTACGATCATGTTAACTTTGATTTCAAAGCTGTTATGATTTCGCATTCCACTGCATTGGTTTATGGAACCAGGACCGGATCCTGGAAGCGCGTTGATCAGGCAGTGCCTTCCGATCAACGTCTACTACCAATACCCAAAAACCCCTGCAGTGTGTTTGTGAACGGAGTTGTGTATTGGTTGGCACATCGAATACCGACCCAAGAGCAAACGAATAGCTATTGCATCATGGGATTCGACGTGGTTAATGAGGTCTTCCACGTCGTTGAATCACCTCCCCGGCCACAGCTACCATACGTTTCTTCTGAGATGGAGCTGTCGACATCATCGGATGGGAAATCGCTCGCCATGATCGTTAGTACACCGGATTATAGTATTTGGAAACAGTACGGGTTGCGGGAATTCTGGTTTTTGACGACGAACAACTCTTGGCAGTTCCAGTACGAGTTGCGGGGAGAGGACTATTTCAGAGCCTTGCAGATTGTGAACGAGGGATCACAAGTATTGGCGCAGTCCAGCTATGGGCCACCAAGGTCGTACTTAATTGGCGTCATGGACAATGCATCAGTGAAGAAATTCTCTCATTGTGAATTGCCTCGTACGATCACTTACATGACTGGCTATACACCCAGTTTGGGATTGCTGGATATGGAAGGCTTAAATGATGGTAGTACTGTCACCAGGAAGCGCCGTAGGTCAGAGCTGGATGATCACCAGAACGGAGAGCAAAACCAGTCGTCGCGAAAGATAAAAATAGACCGAATATAAGAACATAGGGTGTAAATTAGAAACATACGTACTCCATATGTGTTTGTGTTTTTAAATAAAAAGTAGGAGTACATTTTATTAACAAATGTAGGGATTCCATCACGTATGTACCGTGGCTAATCGATGAACATTATTTACGTTTTATATTTCTCGTTGATGAATAGAGATGTTTTCCCATAACTCTAATTTTGTTTCTCGTTGATGTTCGATGTTGAACTCTCTGCTTTCGTTAGCACGTATGAACAAACCTCTTTTATTTTAACTAATTATGTCCGAAGGATGCTCAGTTGGTACGCTTTACATCGAACTACCAAGGATAATACCAAAATCTCAACACAAACTCTGTTTTTCATACGCACTCCAAATTGCCACTACTAGCTAGTTCTTTGACAAAATGCCAATATCCACCCACTAGAATCTCTCTCGCGCGTTAGATATTGGTTGAGCTAATACCTTTTTCTTAATTTCTAGGTATGTAACTAACTAAGGTGGTTGGGATGGAGATTCACGTAGTACCGTTTAAGTTATATGCATGAGGTAAAGTTTGAAATCGGACAACATTATTCTGAATTTGTGATGAATGTATACTCCTAAAAATGCAATTACGCATGCAATTAAATGTGTGTGCGCTTAATAGTGGTGTTTATAAATGTTTATCAAAATGAATTATGTTTGCTTTTACTTAAACTTAAAAAGAAATCAGCTTATAAGTAAAAGGTGTGGTTTTTGGCATAAACCGTAAAAATCAGTGTTAAACAATATTTTGATGTTTGGTTAAATTTAAGGGGTTTTTACACTGACACCCCCTGATAGACGACCACTTTGCGTTATCCCTGTTAGTCAATTTATTACGTCTAAGTCCAAAAAAGCTATTTTGGATTGACTAACTTATAAGCTACATCTGATTTTCATTCTTCCTAACACTCCCTTAACTATTTTACTTAAATTTTTATTTTTTCTTTTCTTTCAACCTTTCTCAATTTCCCCCTTTTTCTTTTCTTACTTTTTTTTTTTT
>JAQRGC011940537.1:0-15202 GCA_028659135.1 Plantago lanceolata
ATAACCGCGATGGTTTTTACAAAACTTCTAACCGCCGCGGGTGGATTGCTAGGCGGGTGGATTGGCGGGTGGGGCGGGTGGTTATTTTTTTTGTACACCCCTACATGTGACATAGTGATGCATTTTCTGTTGGAGCCCTTTTCTCTCCCCAAGACAGATCCTGGTCATATTCTCCTCTCTTATCTTTGATGCTTCTCTCAAGGGTGTTCTCTTGCTTATCTGAAATACTTAACAAGTACGAGGTGAATGAGGAAGTAGAAGCTCAGTAAACATCCATGAGTCCAAGTACTGTCTGACAAGTTCTCTGTGGCTGGACCATTGCATGACACGCCACATTTTTTAGAAACCATAGTAATAAAACTGATAAAATTCATTTGTTCTCAATCTACATTAAAGTGACTTTTCCTTTTATATAAGTCAGCGACATAGTTTCTATGTATCTTCTTCTTTATTTTTTAGTTTTTTTTTTTAAATTTTAAATGCATCCTTTTTACACTGAATTATTATCAGACTTAGCCACCTTAGAAGAACTGAAGAACCCATGTTTGATTATTTCTATTAACTGCCATGTACAATGCAGGGTACTTCCTACGAGAACATGACTGTAATTGTCAAGGACTATGTGGAAAGCTTGATAGTTAAGTATCCATATTGGAACAGAACTCTAGGTGCAGACCACTTCTTTGTTACCTGTCATGATGTTGGTGTGAGAGCCACTGAAGGACTTCCTGAACTTGTAAAAAATTCGATCCGTGTCGTTTGCTCTCCAAGTTATGATGTTGGGTTCATACCTCACAAAGATGTTGCACTCCCACAAGTTCTTCAGCCTTTTGCCCTTCCAGCTGGAGGAAATGATGTGGTAAATAGGTATATGTACATCTATAGCTTTACACTTCATAAAACTTTTTATTTGATATTCTAGCTCAATTTTTCTTTCCTTTTGCCCTTGTCTCCACCCTTTAATGTATATGTGTATCTTTATATTGTAGAATCTGAGCATTGTCCCTTCTCTTTTCTTGTCCTAGGCTCAATTATATTATTATCTGCTTTTTACTGCACCTACCTCTCAGTCTCAGTTAGCCCTGGGAACCAACAAAAGAATAATGGATATTGTTTTATCTGAATATCTTTATTATGAAACAACACAAATATGATTTTGTACAATAAGTAGCTATGAAACATTTAATCCTTTTGTGTTACTAGCTCATTTAAAGGTTACTGCTATTCTCATTTATGTTTTTCTCTAGAGACTAAGATGTAAGTATGTACTTTGCAGGACTAGGCTTGGCTTCTGGGCAGGGCACAGGAACTCGAAAATTAGGGTCATACTGGCTCGTGAGTGGGAAAATGATACAGAACTTGATATATCAAACAACAGACTTAACAGGGCAAATGGAGAGGTGCTAGCATATCAAAAGAGATTTTACCGAACCAAGTTCTGTATCTGTCCTGGTGGCTCTCAGGTGAATAGTGCGCGCATAGCAGATTCTATACATTACGGATGCATTCCTGGTGAGTATTCAACCTTTTAGACTACTGATATAGCTGTATGTCATTCTGGCTGTGCCCATGATGTAAAGAATTGAGAGTGCATGGAATTCCTACTGAATTAAGGGATGATGCTGTGCCTATTATATACTGCATGCGTGAATGACATTAAATTACACTTTTATTCACATTTGAAACACTTCCCATTTCGGCTGAATTTCCTCGGTATGTAAAAAATATCCATCTGTGATCAACTGGAACAAGAGCCGCAGATTGTTCTTACATAGCTGTAGGTTTTTTAAGTTTAGAAAAAGTGGGTAAAATGGTTTTGAGAATGTTGAAAAAGTACAGAATAGTGTTCTCTCATAGTTAATTTTAGAGGAAAGGAGAAGCTGGCTTTAGCTTCTCAAAGCTTATATACAAAGAAGAGAACCATGATTTGATATAGCCTTTATCCCTGGTTTTGCTCGTGAAAGTTTGGAAGATATAGCAAACACCCTCACAGTAGGCCTCTGGTCATTAGGTAATTAGAACTGAAGGTCTTCTCATCTGCAGTCATGTGTATTTATAAATGCACTTATGGATGCAGTTAAGATATTGGACCCTTCTCTTCGTCATTTCGACTTCCCAACTTGCTAAATTTTAATGTGTGCATTTGATTTTCCATTTCATGTCATTCCATTTCCCAATAAAGTTCTACAACAGATTGTGTTGTTTCATCTTGGTCTTCTGACACACACCGGCTGGCCTAATTTTCAGTTTTTCCGTAAAATGAGCTCCTGCTATTTGGTCACAGAAAAATGAGTATGCAGAGAACTCAATCTATCTTCCCCTCAATTCATATTTCATAGTTGTTCGATTGTCTGGATGACATCAATTTTATTGTTTCACTGACACATTTTATGGATATGTGCAGTAATTCTCTCAAATTACTACGACCTGCCTTTCAATGACATTATAAATTGGCGCAAGTTCTCGGTAGTGTTAAAGGAGAACGATGTCTATCAGCTGAAGCAAATTCTCAAGAACATAACTCAAGAAGAGTTCCTTGCATTGCATAACAATTTAGTCAAGGTACAGAATTACTAACATTTACTACTTCATGGCATTGCGATCCTCTAAATTAGCTAAGCATTATCTCTCTCAATGTTTTTAACGGTGACAATTTTGCTGTTATGCTGCAATATAAATTTCTAATCACGTGAAATTTCCTTCATCCCAATCATTTACATAGGTTACTGTTTCAAATGTATTTAAAATTACCGATAACCATAAGTCCATAACAGTCTGAAGAAGTTCCATCAGTCTCCCAGTAGTGTTTACTTTGAGTTACACATGCCCCATGTACTGTTTATTAAGAACTTGCTTGTGCCATCTGAAAAACATTACAATCACGTCCATACGGGAACTAGATGTAATTTTTCAGCACATTAATTACTTCTCTCGTCTTCAGCCATAGTTCAAGGGATTAATTCTCCTGATTTCTCAACCAGAGTGTAGATGTGATGTTTTGATTTATACAATCCAGCAATAGTCCTCCTTTCCAGCTAATAATTTTGTTCTTTTACTTGATTATCAGGTACAGAAGCACTTCCAATGGAACACGCCTCCGGTCAGACATGATGCTTTCCACATGGTCATGTATGAACTTTGGTTGCGCCATCATGTGGTCAAGTACTAACTTCTACGCATAATTTTTAACCGGGCCTGATCTAAACTTGTAAATTCCTGCATTAGGGTCACAGTATATCTGTTGTGTTATTCTTTCATTACTAGTTCTTTGTATCATCTAGAAATTTAGGATTGGCTTAAATGACCAGTAAAAATTTGAAGTTTCAGTCTTGCTTCTCATCTTTATACATTTATGCTGGGTGTGTTCATGTGTCTCGATTCCTTGGGTGTTCACCACAAATAACTTCCATATTTATAGAAATCTAACAAGTTACTGCAGCATATTTTAAAATCTTACGAAATGTCTTAGTTTTTCAACTCACCAAGGTGAATTCACATGGAATTTGAAATTAATTACTAACATATTACAGTAAAAAACATGTTTTTACGTACTTTATAAAATTTCATTTTTATCTTTGGAGCCTAAATCTAGATTTTAATCTACTGCAGCGCATGAGTTCATGTCACAACTAACTGATAACACCTCAACGTAATTTCTAGAGCCTAATGAGGTTGAAAATCTTGACAGTGAAGAACGGCAAATTGGCATAACTTCCATCAATTTCTACATTACGTTTGATTTGACAGTAACTTACTTTACAGTTCGTTCTCGTGATCACAATCTCACATCACATCAATGGTAGATAAAGGAAAATGTCACAGGCAGATAACCGACCATTTAAATACAGTTGTGTAAGACACCAGGCAGCACAATCACCAACACATTTCCCTGAAAGATTTGGTTGATTAGTTCTGTTTCAACATAGTGGAAATAGCCCAACCAAGAAGAACGACACTTCACCACATGACAAAAATTGACAATGACTATCAACCAATGCTTCACAACCCATTCATTTATATATATATACTCTAACGATCTTGCATTAACCAATGTAATTCTGTTATCTCAACGCATGCAATCACAAAATTATACTCCATAGTCCATCCACCAAAAAACTTTCTTCACGGAAATGGGAAATGAAGGCAATCCACAAAAGCCCTGCTACGATATCTCCATGTCAAGAAGAACAAGAAAACCACCGAATCACAAGATCCATCCTTGTGAAAGCAAGACGCAGGAACACATCAAAGATGGAAGCTTGGTGGAGAGAGAGCAGAGTATCTCCGAGGAGAAAAATGATGATCAGCATCAGAAGCGGAAAAGCTTGAAGCAGCTTATCACAAGCCACTCTTCACTTGCACAACACTTTGGGGAAGAAGATAAACAGCAGAATCTGGTGGTCCGGAATCATGGAGATGGCTCGGAAAGAGTGAGATTCAGTAGAATGTTGGGTCATTACATTAAAGCTTAGATGTACTGTAATAAACCAGTGCAATAAGATATTATGATACCAAAGTCTTGTTATCATACCAGGCTATCTCTAAATTTGCTAAATTAAAGCATGCAAGAGACATTTAAAATTGTTAAGAAGTCTTTTATGCTGTGGTCTGAGAGTCTTTATGTGCTCATTAGCAGAAAACTTAAATGAATAAATGTCCTCATTTATATGTAACTTTATGATCCAGAGGGCCAGAATTATCTACCTCTTCCTCTGTACATGTTAAGCCTTTTAAGGTTGACGCAGGCTACTATCCTGTA
The DNA here is from genome assembly GCA_028659135.1 of Plantago lanceolata. NCBI lineage: Eukaryota > Viridiplantae > Streptophyta > Magnoliopsida > Lamiales > Plantaginaceae > Plantago > Plantago lanceolata. The sequence goes on from JAQRGC011940537.1 coordinate 4,760, forward strand.
ACCAATTTTAATTACGACATATTTACAAAGTACATACAGATTATTGAGTATAAATGACAAATATTCAAAGGTGTTACTTTCTTTCTTTAAATACTTCGTAGAATATTTAAATGAAAGGCAACTTAGAGAATAGTCAAAATTGCGGAAGAAAATTGGTCAACAAAATAAAGTGAGGCAGAAAAATGAAACCATACATAGAAAATGTTTGAATTCTCTCTGAGACAATTGTGGAAGGAACTATTTCACTATTTCATGAATGAGTGACAAAATTTTTAAGAGAAGCCAGAACTTGATAACACATTGTTGTAATATATTTCTACACAGAACTCAGAAGACATTAAATTACAGATTCTAGATCAACCATGCAACAGGTCTGTGGATACTAATCAACAATGGAGAATAAATGCAAGCCTAACACATTAAACCATGATGACTATTGACAACTAGACGAAAAAATAGACCAAATCAAGCAACTGAAGTGTAAGGGCATCCCTAAGATAAAGAAGAAGTTGCAAGACCACCATCACCAATGAAAGATACATTCTGGTATAAACTATAAAGTTCCAACTGTTGGCCAAAAAAAAAAAAACCATTTACATCTGAAAGGTTACCTCATAGAGTTCCGTAAACAAATACTACTACTGTGGAGGAGAAAGCATTTTATTTTCATCCGAGTCATGCTTCATAGACGAATCCCCACCCCCACCCATCAGCTCCTGAAAGCCTTCAACCTTCACAGGCTGAGCTCTAGCCATACCCATGTTCCTGCAAAGAAAATGTCCAACTCAGTAAACAAGAATCACTACTCAAGAACAGTCATACCCACATCTGAGTTATGGCTACTCCACAGTTAAAGCCCTTCAACAACAACCTACAGGGTACTTTTGTGACTTACTGTACTACTTATGCTCCAGAGCTAATTGAGTTGTATCATCTACACATACTACCAAATAAAGGCAGAAAAATAAAGTTGCTTTGGAAAAGTTAAGACTCCCTTGTTTAACAAAATTTACTCCAGATAATTCCAAAGAAACCCAAGAAAGAAAGGATAATAAATGTAGTTTAAAACAGTATTGTACATTGACTGAAGTTGTTGAAGCTGGAGAGGGTTCATCGGCCGAAACTGGCTGTTGGTTTGAGCATGAAGTGACATTGCAGCTAGCTGTTGCTGCCGCAGTTGTTGGAAGTGGGGGTGCCTGGAATTCATTGTCGTAAAAGAATTTGTATCGAGAGGCATATCAGGCTTCTCCATTTTCACTTGCACAAGAGGCCTATCCTTGTCCACCATATTAATATTCGCATTCATGTTCGTGCCAGGGCGAGGAGTTGACTGCAGTTGCCGTTTTCTCATCCTCTCCCACTGCTGCTGCTGATATGCCATGTACTGGGGATTATTCATCTGCTGCAGCTGCATCTGCATCTGTGGACTCATGTGTCTAAGATTCTGTGAAATAGCCATGGGAAATTTATGTAAGCTTCAAGAAATAGTATCAGAAATAAGAGAAAGGATGAAACAGTAATAAGTCAAAATATCACTGACTATTTTTTCCTGACTTCAAAATAATATTACTACTATATTACATGATCTTCCTTCCTCCATTTGCCGTTCCAGGTTCCATTGATACAAATTATAAAATGACTCATACAGGGAATCGAACAAATCAGAACTACACTTGCAAAAATCGAGAGGAGCAAATACCTGCTGCTGGGCCTGCTGAATGATGGGTTGCTGCTGTTGTTGCATCTGTACCTGGATCCCCTGAACTTGTTGAGTTTGTTGTGCAATATTCCTAGTATTGTCCTTAACAAGTTCTGCTAGAGGCCCTAAATTCCTGGTGAAGCACGGTAAATGTATTAAAATTTGTGGCCAGAGAAGATGAGATCTTTGGGATTATAGAGGTTAATGCTGATATAAAGAGCTACTACTAAAATTACACTAATAAACAAATAGAACTACAAAACTAGCACTAGCCACACAATTGTTAATAAAATCATAGCATAGAGAACTCCTCAACCAGTAGGTCAAGATGGTAAAAGTTCTTACAAATGGATATTTCAAGATGAACGTATGAAACAAAAATCTGCTTCTTTCTACTTTCAGATATGGGTTTAACCTATTGACATGTTTGAATCCCACCACAAAATAGCCCTCTGAGTATTCACTTACCATCCAATTTCGGGTGAGATGCAAACATTTGAATTTGTAAGAGTTATGCACATAACCAGGAATCAGTAAAAACAGAAGCAGCTCACAGATAGACCTAAGCAACAGAATACTCACCTATACCCGGTTGTTTGGAGGAACATTTTAATCAACTCGATGGCCGAGCACTGCTGTTTATAGCTATCTGCAAGGAGTTTCAATTTTCCCCCCAATTTACTGATATGACTGCTCAAAAACTGAGTGAAAATTTCTAGTGGAACCGCTGAAGAAGATTCAAAACCCACATTATTTAGCAAACGAACTACAACCTTCTGTGACATCTGTGCTGCTTGTTCTTGTCCAAGAAGTTTCTTTTCCCCTTTAGATCCATCATTTCCATGAGTTTGATCCATGCTAAGATACTCAGGTTTGATACCCAGCCTCTCAATCATAATAGGGTTAATCATGGGACTCTTGGTCATCATTTGAGGTAAGTTGTCTAAAACCCCATTGAACTGTATTTTTTTGCTGTTCCTAGGTTCACTTGTTTTTAGGACCGCACCATCAGGGACACAATTCAATGTAAACATTGTTTCAGGAAAAAACAGCATATCATCAACCATATCACTGTCACCTGTAATCAAAGTTGATCGTGGATTTGATATTTCTTTAAAGGCTACTCTCCTCCTTTTGTGATTCTCAAGAACTCGAAGATATGTTGACATTTGTTCAGGTGTCCTTTTTTCAGATTCTCTATCACTGAACATTAATCTATATGATTTGCTTGCTCTATATCTCTCAATGAACTGTGAATACCAAGTTTCTGCCAATTCTCCACTACCAATAGAAGGTTTAGCTTGTCCCTGCAAATGCAACAATGACATTGACATCCATTCAAAAGATATGGTACTGGAGAAAATGGATCATATAAACTCAGAAGCATAAGTACATGGCAGATAATTAAGATGTGAACCGCATGAATCTAATAGCATAATTCCAAACCACACTATGAGGTGCTTTCAGTTCGATAGAAGTAGACCAAGTGCAAAATCACTAGATTAGCTATAAACAGCGAGACTATGGCCTATGGGAATGCAACTAAGGAACTTCCAAAACTTGTAAAAAAATCTCCAAACCTTCGATGATGAAGCATTCGAAGCTGGCCACCGCTGGTCTGCATCTTGTGCACCATTTTCTAAAGTGAAATATACATCATCTCCGTGCAGCTCCAAATCTGGAACCACCAACAGACACGTCGTTAACTATACTAATCGAAATACATTTGACATCTACACAGCCAACAGCAACCAAATTATCTTAATTCACACGCTGCAACAATGCAACAATTAGCAATCCATAAACTACTTCACTCCAACTCCAACTCCATCCTAATTCCTAAATCACACACAGCTAACAAACAAACAAACAAACAGTAAACTAATTCCACATTCCAAATCTCAGCTACAAAAATGGAATAAACGAAACAATTGAAATGTAATTTCAGTAATAATCAATAACGCAATTGAATTGAACTGCAAAATGTAGCAATTGATAGAGATTAGTACTGACAATTAGGGTTAAGGGTAGACAGCTGAGCTGACGATGAGCGAGGAGATGGAGTGAAGAGAGATGCTGATGCTTTGTCGAAGAGGAGAGCACGGACGCGGAGCTGGAGCTGGAGGAGGTGGATCGGAGTATCGGCGGCGGAGGGAGGATGCATGAAGGAGTCCCAAACGGCAGGGGAGGAAAGGAGGTGGATGAAGGTGGAAGAGTAGATTGAATCGCCGAGCCAGGTTCTCCATACGCCTCTGCTTTCAAGTTTACGAGCTAGCTCGTAACCACCTCCGTCGTCGCCTAGCAGAAGGCTGGTGGTGCTAGTGGTTGACATGGTTGATCTAATTCCAAGTTTCCATTTCCAACGATAAAAGTCACCCGATTTTCACAGAGGAACCCGGAACCATAATCGAAACAGCAGTTACGGTTCACTATTTTTGAACCGGCAATTACGATTCTAAAACTGTCCAGTTAGATCGGTTAAGTTTTAATTATGTTTAGTGTGTGCAGTTAGAACTTAGAAGTTCAAAGAAATCATCACCGATCTTGTCTTGGTTTCTTCTTAATACTGAGATACAATGCGTTGTTCCACCCTTATGGTTTTGGGTAGAACTGATTCGGTTCAGACCTTTTAACTATCAGCTAGGTTTTAAAGTAAGATATACTAGCTACACGATGGGGTGGTTAAATTAAACTTCGTCCGTTAACACTTATATACAATTGGAACGCGGACATGGGTGGAGACGGACGTGGTCTTGGTTGTGTATTGTCTTGATTAATTTGATGGGGTGGCTTGTGAGTTGTGATGTTGTGATCGGAGTTTGGGTGTTAACAAATTAAGTTGAGAAAGCTCAGTTTGTGTTCGAGCTTGATCGCGAGTAAGCTTGACTTAATATCGATCAAGTCACGAGCACTCTGGAAAAAAGTTCAACTGCTCGTGAGCAGCTCGTTAACTAGTAACTAATGATATATTTGTAACTATATGTATTTATAGTTATATTTAAAAAGTTTATACTTATAATTTTTTATGAGTGCATATTATATGTTTAAACAAATATGTAACATATTAATATGAAACAAAATATTTACATATGAACAATACATATTAAATATCATTATTAAACTAAATATATCATTTTAAATAATTATTATCTCGTGAGCGGTTCGAAGCTCGCAAGCATTTAAACGATCACATAACTTCATAGTTTGACAAAGATGGGTTCGAGATCGACTCGACTTCTATGAGACAGTCAGGCTCCCAATAAGGTCTACGCTCAATTCGACTCAACTCGACAAGTTAACACCTTTGGAGTGTTCGAGTTATACTCCTCCATTTCCACGTTGTAAATTTTATTGTGGACCGAATAAAATCTTTTCTGCCATTTACAAAACTAAAGTTTTAATTAATGAATTCTAACAAAACACTAATTATCTATGAATTTAATCAGTTATATAGTTTTACCAATCATTCTTATAATTGTTGAACCTATAATTTTTTGCAATTCCTTGGTTCCACACTTCCAGAATGAATGATGGGTTGTAACCATGTTATGGTCCTACAATCGAACCTTGAACACGAGGATCCAGTTCTAACATCAAACTACTCAATATGGTTCAGGTCACGATTTGTTTTATGGTTCTCGGTTCCTTTTGGTAATCTCTAAAGTTGTAGATATTGTCTAACAAAGGTATTATAATAAAAATTGTTAATATGTAATAACAAAATCGGAGTGGCGCAGCGGAAGCGTGGAGGGCCCATAACCCTCAGGTCCCAGGATCGAAACCTGGCTCCGATAATTTTTTTTTTATTTTCTTCTAATTATAGTTTTTTTCCCACCTGAATACAGATTCTTTAAAATAAAATTTTTGTTCTCATAACTTTTTTTAAAATTTCTTCTAATTATAATTTTTATTCCAACTGAATAGAGATTCTTTAAAATAAGAGTTTTGTTCTCATAATTTTTTTTATTTTCTTCTAATTATAGTTTCCAACTGAATAGAGATTCTTTAAAATAAGATTTTTGTTCTCATTATGGTTTTTTTTTCTTCCAATGGAATAGAGATTCTTTAAAATAAGATCATTGCAACCGAATTTTATTTTCAATAAAATGTTCGCATGGCAGGACGGTCAGACATCTGACCAAAGGGTTAGCGATTAACCAACCCTAAACACAGATGATTGTTTTCGATTTGTTTTTGTTCACAATAAATATGGAACCATGAGTCCATAAGTGTACTCATTATTTTCAGTTCAATTCTGTTCAGTTCAGCTTTATTCAGTTCTGTTCAGTATTCCTTAGTCATAATTTGTACTACACTTCCGATCTATTCAGACAAAAATAATAGAGCCTAACAACTCCATTGGTTCATGTACTTAGAGGATAATGTTTGAAATGAACTTTCGACATCACTATTCACTAGTGAAGAATTGGATTTAGTGAAGAATTGGATTTGGTTCATCTAAATCATCATCGAACTCCGATCAGATAAACCAAGATAATTATTAAGTACTCTATTCATCACATTAGTATTGATGTCATTTGGAATTATATACTTACATAAATAAATCTAGCAGTGCAATCATACGTAGTACATTAATATTGTTTTGTTGTTGTTAATTAAGAAGATTCATGGTACAATTGTTTATTAATTGTCGCGGATTAATCAAAATCTTATAACGGAAAAAACAGATGCACACATCAGGTTTCTACTCCTCCAGGTTGGTGCCCCACCTTTGAATATGGATTACCAAATCCTATATATTTAACCACTTTCCAAAATTAAATATATGCACACATGCGTAATCCCATGTTTAGGCTTTTAACTATGGATCAACTTATACTCCAGTCATCACAAACAGAAGTACGTTTTTGTACTGCAATTTCAACTCATAATCGTGCTCATGCATTATAACTTATAAGATACCCTTTTTCTCTGAACATTTCGCAATAGTTTGAAAATAATTTCGTGCTCACGTTATACGTCCATTTTATCTAGAAGAGTCGAAAAAATTAATATGCGTCACTACTTTTATCTTGAAGAGATTTTACCTGTCTCATTTGAAAGAGAAATAGTTTTATGGAGCTTATAAGTTACTATAAACTACTAGAAATAATATAAATTGACTTTGTGAGTATTCAGTTAAGCTGACTTCTCTACTGAAATGGCATTGGTGAGGTTGGTGGCATTAACAAATTTACTCCATGGACCTGCTGTTTAGTTCACCTACTAAACTAAACCATCGATCGATGAACCTTATGCCCAATTCCATTGTCATGAGGTAGTAGTAAACTTTAACAATATTCTGCAAATATTTGTATGGATTCAATGATGTTCCTAATTAAGCTAAAGCTTGTTAATTTGGACAGCATGTAAGGTTAAAAAGGAACATTTTTAAGTTTTAAGAGTAGTACTGCTAGGTTAGGGATTTGTAATAATCTCGTTTACAACAATGTTTATGGTTAAATACGAGGAAAACAAAATGTTATGGACAGAATTATGTCTCGAGATCCAAAATATTCTCAATTTCTCCCGACATGGGATTTGTTGGGGTCAATTTGCCAGTGCGCTGAGTTTTAACCACATTTAAAACTTTTTTTTGTACTTCAAAATTTCTTATAAAAGCACACTATTAGAGAATAGAGAGTAAGTATAAAGATTCTTAAAATGTTAACTATCGAGCGGCCTCGAAGGATAAAATCAAATTTTAACAAATGCCACGGGACATATACATGGCCTAATTCCATTAATTTGTGAATTGAGTGGAAATTAGTGAACTTCTTCGATACATAAGACATGTGCACATTAGTGGAACACTCGAGTGCCTAATCAAGATTCACCTTCCCTTGTTTGTGGTTAATTCAATTGGTTAACGAGAGAAACATCGTCCTCTTATTATAAGTTTAAATTCTACGGGATAAGAATTTTGAAATTATGTCATCTTGAACAGAGCGTGTCGTACTTGTGCATTTTAATGTGGTTCACGTGGTGGTTTGCATATAATTACGTGAGACCGTAAAGTTTACCCATCTCGCCTTTAAAGGATAACGGTTGTAGGTTTCCATATTATTAAAAAACCGAAAAAGAAAGATTCAAGGTGACTTAGAACAAGGAGAGGACACAGGAGTATGTTTGTCATAATTCCAGTATGTAATGATGTCCATTTAGCACAAGTTTAGTTAAGTAGTTTACCTTATAATTATCGTGACAATTATGTTGCAAGTTATCTTTCAAAATTGTAATCATGAGCCTAAATATCTCTCTTATGTCTCATGATTACTTTTCAAGCATTTAAAAGTTGACTTCCATGAGAAGAGTGATGATAGGGTGAAAATATGTCCTCAGAACGTGGTACGATCTAATACGACTTAAGTTTGATAACCCTCGAGCTGAGTATGACAGGACGCGCATGCCTGCGAGTTCGAGATGAATTACGCTGCTAAAAGGGAATTTGCCTAATTAACCTTATGAAGCAGCTAAGTGAGTGGGCTAAGTCCAGTAAGGGCCCATTAGGGTTACTGTGGGCTAGAATCAGGGCCGTTGAACAGTAACCGCCATACACGTGGCAGTACAAGATCAAGTCCGTACACAAGAAGCACATATTATATAAGGAGAGCTCGGAAATCATTTACAGGTAATCAACATTTGACTATTCATCTTATATTTTAACCTCGAGTACTCCACGGTCTCGAGTTTGTGAAGTCACCAACCCGGCTTGACCTTCGAGCAAGCCGGTCATCCGGATTCACCCCCCCCACTGTTTCTTTTTTACAGATTACGCACCAGTTCGCATGACGGGGACGTGAGCTAGAACTTCTCAACACGCGCATTAAGTACCACCAGATTGGCCCCGCATCAGTGATTAATTTTGAAGTATAAATTTGTATAGGAAAGTCCCCGAAACTAGGAGTTTGAATTTGTAATGGTTTTATACTACCACTAGACCAGTACTATCTTCAAAAACATTTGATATATATACTGACGTGGATAAAAAATTGTGCGATGCCAATTGCCCTTAATATAATCAACTTCTTCCTCTTAAAGAGTAATTCTTAGAGTTTAGGGACAATTAGTTATTTATTGCCTATCGATAGTCAGATCGACTTTTCGATTTAAGTAGAATACCTAAAGGAATGGAATACCGAATACGTGTAGAGGTGCATGTAGAGAGAGTGGAAAATATATATGTACCTTGATCCTGGTTTTATATATAGGCAAGGATGTGGTTGTGAATCTTGAAGTGCCCCGAGATTCGAGTTTAGGAGTAGAGTAACTTCTAGCATGTCACTTTATTCCTACTCCGAGGCCTTCGCCTGGTTACTCCGAGGTCCTCTTATGATCTGGATGCCAATTAAGTAATACTTCCAGTGAAGTTTCGATTGTAAAGCACTTCGATTGTAGCTCTATTTGTAGAGCACTTCGAGCGTGCCAACTAACAGTTTTACACTTCAACGGCAGCTTTGTTTGTAGAGCACTTCGTGTGTGCCACCCAATACTTCGACAGTAGCTCCGATACTTGAGCACTTTGAAGGTGCTAATAACACTTCGAGGGTAGCTTCGATAGTTGAACATTTTAAGGGGTGCAAGATTGGTTTTTGGAACCTCGTCGTTGCTTGAATTTGTAGTTCTTGGTGGGGGCGGGATCGGTGATTTTCGGTGTTCTACTAATGCATCCTTGGTCTCTTCTCCCTCTTTTCTTTCTTTGTGTTTTGTAGGTTGCTTGGAGTGATGGGTTCGTTCACCACCTCTCTTCTTTCCCTCGGGCGTGCAGTAAGGGACCCGAGAGGGAGGGGTAACCCTTCTTTTTTGGGTGACAATCCAAGTTTAGCTTTCCTTGCGGTGGCTTATAAACATTGGAGGACTTCGGGTCTACTTGTTTAGGGGATCCGATCGTGGTCGGGTCTTAAATTTCCTTCTCAAGTCTCAACTTCTAACACTTTGGCTCTCGGTCACACTCTGAACTACTTGATAATTGGTGATTGACGAACATTGATGGGAAGGCTTGGTAGGAACCGATTAAGCCATCCCGCATTAATAAGGGAGGATCTTAGCGTTTGATGGACGTATCGGGGGTCTTATGTTAGCTTTCTTATCTTGATGCTCGTACATTACCATAGAGTAGAGAATTGTGATTCATTGAGACTAGTGGAGATGGCATCCTTGGTATCACTTTTGAGTTGGTTGTGGTCTTGTGTAGGTTGTGGTTGGGTTGTTCTTGCTCTCTAGATTCTTGAGGAAAGTCAGGTGTCCTTTGGTTTGTTAGTCGTGCGGTTATTTTTGGTGGTGTAAACTGTAAAGTGGAGGCTCTATTGACTTTGAGTCCTAAGATGTGGAGGTGCCTTCCACCCGTGGGGGTTTCTTCCGGTTCTTTAGCTTAGTTTCCCGGTTGGGCTTGTGGTCAAGGCTTCGGAGAGAATGCTTGGGGTGAACGTTGGCCCTCGGTTTCTCTTGGAAGCCTATCGACCCTTGTTTAGTCGGTAGCCCTTGGTTATTTTGTTTCCGTTGTATATTTGTAATGAACTCGAGCATTGCTTATGCTCCTTTTTAATATAATATTTTTAGCCGTTTAAAAAAAAAAAACTTTGAGGGTAGATGTGTGCGGGTCATATTATACTTTGATGCATTATTATAATGACGAGATATATGCAGCTCAGGGGGTTGTTGATTCAGCTTCGCCTCCTTCTAGTCATAGGAAGGAGCCGTTTAATGTTGACGCATCAGCCTCTTCCGATTCTTTGTCACATCAG
>JAQRGC011940726.1:0-15450 GCA_028659135.1 Plantago lanceolata
TTTTAGCTCCGATTGGAGTTGGTCAACCAGCTCCAATCCCGATCGGAGCTGTAAACAGCTCCCGATCAGGAGCTGTTAAAAGCTCCGATCTGGAGCTGTACACAACTCTGATCTGAGCCGTGCTTCAGCTCCGATCGGAGCTGAAATCTCGCTTTTTTGTTTGTTTTTTTTTTAATTTTGTTTAGATGAATTTAGAAAAAGGAAAAAAATTATTAGAGTTTGAGTAAAATTTATAATTTAGAAAATATATGTGGTAAATTTTGAATTATTTTTGGGTCAATTATGCAATGTGAATAAGTTTACGGACTAATGTATAATTAAATAAATTTGAAGTGTTTGGTCAAACTAAAAATTCGATAATTGACCAGGGGCAAAAAAGTAACTTCCACGAATTAATTCGCGAAAAGTCAAATTCGTGGAAGTAGATGTAATTAAAACATCTAACAAGGGAAGTATTGTGTAATTGTTTGAATAAGAGGGATAAATCTGTAATAAAATTGAATAAGATGGGTTTAGGATGTAAATGACCCTATGTATTTCAAATAAGTTCAATTCAGGCTCATCCAGTTCGGTATAGATCCATTCAATTTAATTCAATTCATAATCACACAAGTAAATTGAACGGAGCCTAAGTAGTGGGGTAGTATAAATTTGAACTAAGTAAACTTAAATTAAATTGAATGGACCTAAACTGAACACAACAGAATTTAAGGTGATATGAATATCGCCTAATTAAGTTGATAGTGAATTTCCAAAAGGGTAAATCTATCAACTGCAAAAGTAGGTTTAGAATAGTAAAATGTATCAACTCTATTGGGACGGAGAAAATATAATAATTATATGGTAAGTGAAACTAATTAATGGATTTTCAAACAAAACCTTATATCAATTAATGGATTTTCAAACAAAACCTTTATTGTCTTCGCCTAAAAATTTATTAAATTTAATTTAACTCGTTTTAAATTTATTTAATTTAATTTAGTTTAATTCAATATAAGTTCAAGAAAGCTCACATCAATTTGATCCTTATTGGTTATTGTCCCAATTAATTTTTTACTTATTCATTTTTTAAACGTCTCAATTAAACATCCCCCCCCCAAACACCTTTTAACTTTTACATTTTCACACTTTTAACCCCACATTTAAATACAATAATATCACTATCAAATAAAATAATTTATTAAAAACCGTGTAAAAAGTAAATGCAGAATGTTCATTGGGAATGTGTGGTGGATTTGACTTGGCATACTTTTATATTAAAATATTATTATCAGAGCATCTATTCCACACTTCCACAAACTAACTTTGGAGATTCCTAGTATTACACTATTTTGTTATAAAATGACTTTACATCTTTTATATATAAAAATTGGTATATGAACATGTTTCATTATAAGAGCACATTTGGATAGTTAGTGGGGGTTTACAATAATTTTAACCTATTTTAAAGAGATCAATATAAGAGCACATTTGGATAGTTAGTGGGGGTTTACAATAATTTTAACCTATTTTAAAGAGATCAATTTAAAGCTAATTGAGTAAATTTTACGTATAAAAAATTTGATACGTATTTATAAAATCCAACTCAACATATTAGATACAAATAACTATAATCCAATTAAATTTAAGTAGAAGTTGTCCAAGGAAGTCCAATCCAACTTCTACTGCTTCAAGTCTTCAACTTATCTGACTTAATTTAAGAGAATTTTAAAGCTGTAAAGTCTATTTAAATATAAGTGATAATTTAAATAAATTAAATTGTTGCAAACACCCACTTAGTCTGCACATAAATTCTTAGAGAAAACCCGTCTTTCCTATATTACAGAAAAGACCACTTATTTTGGTTATTAATTGAGGTGTTTAGTGCACATAATTTTCATAAATACAACATGGTTTTCCTATATCAACGGACATACCAGCCTTTTATGATACTATCTCTATTCTCTAGTGCGCATGTATTATTTTAAATTCTTAACAATAATTAATAATTAACACTCTAAAGTACAAAATTATGTTAAAATTGTACAAATATATAAAAAAGAGTATAACATAAATAAATAATCTTGTGTGTGCGTGTAAAATACGTCACACGCTATACGTGTGAAACGTTTCCTTGTATTAAATTGTTGTTGTCTCTATGTTGCGTGTTGTGATATACGATACATGTATTTTGCGATAAATTTTAATATCTTATCATAACTTCTTTTAATAAAATATTTAGAATAATATAGAGTACTATACGTGTGTGGGTTAGTATAGTGAAATGTTATTTGTAGTAGGAATCTGTCTCTTGTGAAGTGATTACAAGTTTTCTGGGACTGGAGGGAACTTTATGAGTACAGAGAGAGTGGGAGGAGTTTTTTTACCGGTGTTTTATGAATAGAAATGAATTAAAAATAATGAATTTTTAAATGAAGAGAATAGATATTAAGCATAAAAACTAAAATTATATATTCGTTTTTAGATTTCTTTTTAAACACGTAATGTGTAAAGTTTAAATAAATATATACCTTTTCTGGTACAAGAAATCTCATATAAATTTTCCATTTCATTAAAGTTAATAACAAGGTTCAGTCACACTCCCTTAAACATCACTCTTAGTCTCTTATTATATCACTAATATTTACATATGGACCCATCCATGTATTCATATTTCAGTGTCACCAAGGGCATGGGTCCACCAAAACAATGAAATCAATATACGAGCCTCAATATACGAGCATCTATCCTAGCCAAAGAAATGAGAAGCTTTTAAAAGAAAACTTTCCCGCACAAAAAGTTCGTTACGAATTAATATAAATTATTAGATGTCACACTATTTTGTAACCGCATGGCGGGAGAGGAGACATCAATTGAAATCACTCACTCACTCACATTCCACACCCATAAAAGGCCTAAAAGTCTTGTCAGTTCTATTTATTTGCTCTCTCTTCCCTTCTCTCTCTTCTCTTCTCTCTCTCTCTAAAACACACTCTCGGATTTCAGCTCAGCTCATCCACCGCTTCCTGAGATCTTTTGACCGAACAAACAAGGTGAGCTCCTCCACCGCTAATTCACCGTTTAAACTGCAATTTAGATTCTTCTCTTCCGCCGCCTTATCCAGAGATAGATATAGATAAGAATGCCATTTATGTGAAATCAAAAATGCTTACAGAGTACAGATCAAGGGAAAGGTGATATTTTTCCTTTTCGTTTCCATGTTAATTTTACATTCTGTATATTAGATACCTCTAAATCGAGTAGCTTAACGAAAATGGAGTGCTGTTGAAGTTATCTGTTTTTAGTTTTTACACCCACTTCTCACCTGCTCTTTCACAGAAAAGTGAAATTCGTTGCTCAAATGTCAGGGATCTGTTAGCGGGATTTTTCAGTGTGATTTTAGGATGAAAAGAAATTAAATTCATGTAGATTTTAACTAGTTGTTTAGTGAATTACTATGTTTTACTGTTGGCTCGCAGGGAATAGGTTGTGAAATGCTGTTTCTAGTACAAGGAATCTGTCTCTTGTGAAGTGATTACAAGTTTTTCGGGACTTGAGGGAACTTTATGAGCACAGAGAAAGGGTGGGAGGAGTTTTTTTACCGGTGTTCTACGTCACGGGATGGCTGGTAGAGGAGAAGATACGAGTTCTGGTTGTTCTTGGATTCCGGCAACCCCAGCGAAACCGGGTTCTGAGAAACCGAAGGTGATCTGTAAGAATTGGAATGAGAATCAAACTTTTGAGGCCGATTTGCTGGGATCAGGAAGGGGGGATGCAGTTGCTGAAGTAAATTTAAAGGAATCGCGGAGATCAATAGGAGAATTCTTGGCAGAGTCGACTTTTAGGAGTGTACCTGCATATACGAGCTCGAATTCTGCTGGTGTAAGCGCAGGGCTGCTGCCTTGGCAGGCAGGTGGGTCCGTTGATTCGCAGCTTTATGGTGAAATTTTATCCAACTTTGACACTTGGCAAGCAGAAAAGACCGGAAGCTCTCGTGTGTTTGGAGATGACAAGTTGTCTATAAATGATCCCGGCCAATGGGATATGTCTTTCAGTGACCTCTTAGCTCTAGCAGATGCTGGCGCCAACACAACAATGAGCCCTGGAAATTCTTCTGCACAGAACAATTGTGGTGGTCAAGGAGGAAGATTTCATGGTGAATTAGATAGCACTCCACATACATTCTGGGGTAAGTATCTAAAGTAGGCCATTTTCATAATCTGTTAAATTATATATGTGCTAGAATCTGGTTATGGAGAACTACTAATAAGAGACCACTGTGTTTATTATGTGTATGTTCAGAGTTCAGGTGAAAATAGAGCATAAACCACAAATGAATATTTACTACCAAATAGTTACGTTGGTGAAAGACTGCTATTGGAAAGTGTATATTTTCCTTACTAGTTACAGTTTGACTAGCTGCTGGAAGAGTAGTGTCAGTAACAGCATAAAAATCAAAATAGACTCCATACAAAGTGATAATTTTTGTAATAAACTTCAAAAACGTTTACACATTTACAGTGACATTGCATATTGCAAAATGTTTTGGGTAATGTTGTTCTTTAACATGCACAGGTGAATAATAGCAGCAAAGAAAAGTGTACTTCATTTGCTAGAGCTAAAGAAATGTTAGATGTGTAATATTTTGTTACCACAACATTTTGATTGTGCTGTTAAATCAAAATTCAGACATTGATGAACAAGAATTTGTTAATTGCATGAACCTCAGAGTCATATTTACAACTTACAAGGGCATGCACTGGTTTTTTTCCCCCAGCTTTAACATCTCTCTTTGCCAACAGGTGGAACTTTATTTCCTTATGGGCCCTCTTTTGAAAGAAACTCACTAGACGGATCATTTAAACATGCGACTTTGAGCAACATGACACCATCACAGTTTGAACCAATAACCCCAGATAAGACCAGTAATCTGGAGTGCAGGCAAGATTCTACTGCGATGCTAGGGTTCAGCCAATATACGGGAAATGCAGCAAAACAGGCACAAGACAGAACAATTACTACGGAAAACGTAAACAATCAATTGTGTGAAACTATGTCTGGGCAACTGCAAGAGAATCACAAGCCTGACAAGGAGGGCATTGAGGAAACTGATCTAAGTAAGACACCTCAGCAAAAGTCAAGAAGGAGAAAGCACAGGCCCAAAGTCATAATAGAAGGTAAAAGTAAAAGTACTCCGAAACCAGGTCCAGAAACACCTTTGGTTCCTCGGGAAAATACAGCAGTCAAACGGAAGTATGTTCGAAGAAAAAATGTCAACACCAATGAAACTGATTCAAACACAAAGGCTGCCACAGCTAAGAATTCCCCAGCAAGCAAGAAGAAATGTACGGCGGGTAAGACAATCGACAAACCTGAAGCTACAACAGATAAGGAAGCCACTACAACTGTTGAACAAATGACTGGGAGGAGTACCAGAAAGTCTTGCAGAAGAGCCTTGAACTTTAACTCGCAGTACCATGTAAGAGATGAAAGTTCTACGTGTAATCCATCTTCAAACTGCAAAATGCAATCACAAGTAGAGAACGTCAATGGGGAAGATCAAGTAAGAACTGTGGAGTCCAGACAGGGAAAGGAAATCATGGAGAAGAATGGAACAGTGATCACTAGAGGAACCACACTCTCTATAGATCAAGAGCTGAATAACTGCCAGTCAATGCCTAAAAGAAGTTCTCAGAGTTCTTTCTCCCCTGAAAAGGCCGATCACACCCCGAATGAAATCTGCCCTGCAGATAAAAATGTTTCTGTGAAAGGTAAATGTCAAATAGTTTTCTCTGATGCAACAACCGATAAAGAGGTTGATATTCTTCAACTTAAAATAGATACCTGGCGACAGAAGGAACCAAATAGTTCAAAAGGTTTTATCAGCAGCAGCAGTTTGCTGACCCCAGATAGACAACCCAGAGGCCTTAAAAGACAGGTGGATACAAGTGAGGATGCAGAACGGTACAACAGAGATGCTACAGAAACACTTCACTGTTCCATTCCCAGCAATCATTTCGTATCTTCACAGATTACAGATAGTATTGATGGCAGTCCTGGAATGATTTCTCCAACACTCTCTAAGAGAAATAGGATCGAGACAGCAGTCAACACAGCAACCAACTTCCAGTACAATAACATGAAGATTGGAAGAGGCATAGATTCTTTCGCACAACTGTTCCCATCAAGTAAACAGGGACCTTCATCTCTTCAATGCCAAGCTTCTAATGAGATAACAAGTAATCCAAATGGTACCCAGGATGGAGGACAAGTATTCAAAGATCTGCTAGCTTTGGGACCAAAAGAAAAGGTCAGTAAAAAGAAGTCCACATCCCCTGTGGGAGCAAGGGGTGTATCATCGCTGGTAGACATGACAGTTTCTGCAGCTAAAGACATAAAAATATTTAAAAGAGGGAGAAAAGTTGGACAAAATAAGCGCCAAGAGACCCTTGCAGCTGATACTTGCTCGCCAATGATGATAAACGGGCAATGGAAAGAAAGATTGAACATGAATTCAATAGTGACAGATGCTTATAATCACCTCGAGTTGCCCACTACATCCAATGGTAAAATTAAGTGTTACTTTCATGAAAAATTACCTTCAATGATGTTAATATCTTTCTGAACTGTTTTTGAATTGTATAATGCAGGGAGACCTCTGGCCATACCTTGGCAGCATACATCTCAGATTGATTTGGTCGTTGATCAACTTAACCAACTCAACTTAAATGCAGAGAGCAGATTGGTATCTGCTCAAAATCATGATTCACTTGTGGCACACCATATGCATTACCAGGAGCAATCTGCCATTGTCCTGTACCAGAGAGGAGGAGCCGTTGTCCCTTTTGATGGTTCACTAGATCAAATCAGAAGAAGGAAACCACGGGCTAAAGTAGACCTTGATGATGAGACAACTCGAGTCTGGAAACTTCTGTTAGAAAATATTAACAGTGAAGGGATTGATGGAACAGATGAAGAAAATGCAAAATGGTGGGAAGAAGAACGGAGAGTGTTCAATGGAAGAGCTGACTCATTTATTGCACGCATGCATCTTGTTCAAGGTATATGCCAACTTTTTCTAAATTTAGTAGGAATCTGATATATTCGGGCCACTGGAGATCGCCTTTAACATAGATATAGATTGCTACGAGCTAATAAGAGTTGTTCAGCAACAACAGCATTACTAATGATAATGTGAAGAAGAAGAAACCAGATAGTGTTAAACCGAAAAAAGACAGACACAAAACAAAACAAAACAAAAAAGAAGAGGAAATAAAGAAAGATAGAAAGCATAGATGCGACTGTTAGCATAAAATGCACCCCCAAATATGATTAGCATATATGCAATTATCTATTCTCTCGTAAATGAAGCAGGCAGTCACAGAAGTAGCAATTTATTTTTTCATGCTGGAAACTCTACCACACTATTCTAGGTAATGTAAGCTACGATAGGAAATGTTGTCAAATTAGAGTATTACCATTGCTGCCTGTAAGACTTATTAGCAAGATAATCTGAAAAGAGACTGATGGATTAAAGGGAGAATTGAGCTTAAATCATAGTTATCTAGTATAACATTGTCTATTCTTGAAACATACTATCTTTGAAGTCATTTCCACTGATAAAAATAACAAGTATATTAAGCACTTGAATAACAATATGATTTCTCCATGCTTCAAAGTTCTAAGTTTTTTATATATACTTACAGCTGTATTTTTTTCTTCACAGGGGACAGACGCTTTTCTCCATGGAAGGGCTCAGTTGTTGACTCGGTGGTTGGTGTTTTTCTCACTCAAAATGTTTCAGATCATCTATCAAGGTCTGTTGAACTTATATTCATATTTACTCAATAAACAAAGATAAGCTCCATAAAGTCATGTACTTATTTATCTTCATGGAATTCTGCAGCTCCGCTTTCATGTCACTTGCAGCACGATTTCCCATCAAAGAAAAGAATGTTCAAGCAGAATTACATGAAGCTAGCATGGGCAATAAAATGAAAGAGCCTGAGGTTTGCATGCTGGATCCTGAAGAGACCTGTGGATCGAATAAAGAAATCTTGCTTGAGCTTGTTTGCCCTGGTGATACTTGCACTGGTGATGGTGATCAAATTAGTGTAGTCACTGGAGGTGATTCTATTGGAAACAATGCAGACATTATTCAAAAAGAGAGCTTAAGATGCCAAATGCCAGATGTGTCACAATGTGAGCCAGTTCTTTCTCATGAATCTGCCTCAGACAAATCTACATGCTTGAACAATGATAGAGCAGATACAGAAGAAGCAATTTCTTCACAGACTTCAGTGATCTCTTCTCAGAACTCTGCAGATTCGCCAATTGCACAAACCGAAAAAACTGAATCTTCTGCACCAAGCCACTCAGGAAAAGGGCCACAAGCAAATCTTCAAGCAGGCAGGTTTAACAGTTCTGCATCATTCGCAAAGCTTCTACAGCTGGCTGGAACTGTAATTCATGGTGTTTGCAGAAATTGCAGTGACAAAGAAGATTCTGATAGTCAAAAGGTGCCACTGGAAAGCTTGCCCATGAACTCACAATCTGAGTCTACTTTAAATGGTTCCGCGTCTGCTTTAAAGGCTAACATATGCAGCCAGTCTGATATATGTCTGGGGCCCAACTCTGGTGCAGAAGACGCAGAATTGCCTAAAAAGTATGGTCAATGCACTGATACTTCCACAGTAGGATCTCCAACAGCTGAAACAAGTGGTATATCTGCTGAATCTAATTCAGCAACCACAATGAAGTTCACAGCTATCAGCTCTATAGGTGTAAAATCCTCTAGACCAAATGAGTACTCAACCAATAAAGATACAATAGGTACAACGCCGAAAATGTGCGGGAAACAGAGTGGCCAAGAACCATCACCGGATCAGTTAAAAAGAAATAAGTCCAAGATGCAGGCTATACCAGAAATCGAAATATGTCCACGAAATTTGATGGATGTTACAGGTAGCAGTAGCAATATTGATGTTTTAAGAAAGTCTGAACTTAATGAAGTCAACTCTAGCAATGGGTCTGTTTATTATCCGGGGGAGAAGGTCAACAGTTCCAACACAAAAGGAGGAAAACCCGGAAAAGACAAACAGGAGCCGCCAGTTGATTGGGATGGCTTGAGAAAACAGGCGTTGAAGGATGGCTTTAAGAGAGAGAAGACGGCAAACACGACGGACTCAGTTGACTGGGATGCTGTGAGACATGCAGATGTCAAGGAAGTTGCAGACGCAGTTAAAGAAAGAGGGATGAACAATAAGTTAGCAGAGAGAATCAAGGTCTGTATTAGATATACTGCACTATTCATCTAGTCTCTTTATTTTCTCAATGGTCAAAATTGGAATACCAATTAGCCTCGACATCCAGAACCAACTGATGATCAATTATATTCTCTACAGGACTTCCTAGACCGCATTGTTACGGACCATGGAAGCATCGACCTGGAATGGCTTAGAGATGTTCCACCGGACAAGGCAAAGTAAGAACATAAATTTCCCAGCTATCATTGATAGATTCAAAAAGCATAATACTGATAATTACAATTTACTTGTATTTCGCAGAGAGTACCTGTTGAGTGTTAGAGGTCTAGGCTTGAAGAGCGTAGAATGTGTTAGGCTTTTGACACTTCATCAGCTTGCATTCCCGGTATGATTACGATGAATTAAAATTTCTTTTACATAAAGGTACAGAAACTTACTCTGACAATTGTATATGCTATGGTCACAAAAGGTTGACACCAACGTCGGCCGTATAGCAGTACGATTAGGTTGGGTACCACTTCAACCATTGCCTGAATCTCTTCAACTGCATCTACTGGAACTGTGAGTACTTCATCCCCTTCCAAAATTTTCTAGAATGGTCTATGTAGCACCAGAGAGAATGCTGATGCTGCTGTTTTATGCAGGTACCCTGTACTGGAGTCCATACAGAAGTACCTGTGGCCAAGGCTCTGCAAGCTTGATCAAAGAACACTGTAATTTTTATGTTCTTTATATTCTTGCAAAGAGTTAAGTTCATACCAACTGCGGACCACTAAGGTAAGATTGACATTTATTTTGTTTATGGTCATCTTTCCATGCAGGTACGAGCTGCATTATCAGATGATCACATTTGGAAAGGTATGACCAAGTTTTGCAAAGATACCTTAAGCATTCAGAAAGATGTGATTCATCAAAATTCACCAAAATGACATGCTTGTCATTGACAGGTGTTTTGCACAAAGAACAAACCAAACTGCAATGCATGTCCAATGAAGGGAGAATGCAGACATTTTGCAAGTGCATTTGCAAGGTTTTGCACATCACTTTTTTTTTTTTTTTTTGAATTCTAGTGCATGACGCTCTCTGTGTGCTACTGGACCATCATATAACAAAGAAAAGGATTTTTAGTGAGATCAAACACCTAAGCTACTTAGAAGAAGATAAGCTATTGGGAATGATGGCGATGAATTTGCACCATAGGAGTTTTTCACCACTTTAACATGGCTAGGGTAACTGCATAAAAGTTGCATGAAAAAGGCTGCATTGAAGTTGCATGAATGATTTCAGATGTACTTGTAGATTAATTGATGAATGATGATGAGGTTTGATATTGAGTGACCAATAATATTGAATACTTTCATGGATGTGCATTCAGTGCACGACTAGGTCTTCCAGCACCAGAAGATAAAAGCATAGTCAGTGCAGTAGAAAACAAATCAACTGGTCAAAATCCAGTGAGAGCTGTGAATGCATTGCAGTTGCCTTCACCCGAAGTTAATCAGGCGGATGTGAGATCTGGAGTTGGCAAGTCTCTAGCTATTATTGAAGAACCAAAATCACAGGGGCGTGAGGATGTGGAATCTGGAGCTAGCAAGTCTCTGCCAATTATTGAAGAACCAAAATCACAGGAGCCTATAATTGAAGAACCTGCTTCGCCAGAACAGGATTTCACGCAAACACCAGAACATGATATTGAGGATGCTTTCTATGAAGATCCCGATGAAATTCCCACTATCCAACTGAATATAGAACAGTTCACACAGAATTTGCATAAGGTCCTGCAGCAAAATACAGAACTACAGGAGTGTAATGTGTCAAATGCATTGGTAGCTTTGACTGCAGAAGCTGCTTCAATTCCTGTGCCTAAGCTTAAAAATGTGAGCCAGCTTAGAACAGAACATCAAGTGTAAGTGGTTGCTCTTAACATGGAAATGTCATTTCACCATATCATCACACAATTTGAGAACCCAAAACTGTATCATCACACCACCAATTATACTCCGATAGGTAGCTAACCACATATGTTGGCATTACCTTACAGGAAATTATCAAACAAATACACACTTATACTTGATAATTGTTCAAGCATCTGACTAACTATTCTCTATTTTTACAGATACGAGCTTCCGGACTCACACCCTCTATTACAAGGGGTAAGCAGTATTTTATCAGCTTGTTCAAGTCAAGCATATTACAGCATTGCATCAGTTTCCCTCTAAAAGATCTAATGAACAATCTTCTAACTCATTCCCTATAATATTCAGACTATAATGTTTAACTAAAAACAAATTCCCAATTTCATATTCTACTTTACAAGCAAAATGTATTTGTAGAACCTATAATTTATGATCCAGTATTTGAGTTAATAATTAATGCACTAAACAAAACTTAGGCATGCATACATTTTGCCATGCCTAAGTTTTTTCTGGTGGGCCATAGTAATTTTGCCATGCCTAAGTTTTTTTCTGGTGGGGCATAGTAGTAAGTTTAGATAATCTGATTTTTAAATACATATTTTGATGTTTTTGCCAACAATTATCATTAAGCATAAAGTCGCATTTAGGAAAATTTAGCTTCTAACAAAAGCATAAATTCTCAACTTGCAGGTGCAGCAAAGAGAACCAGATGATCCCAGCCCGTACCTACTTGCCATATGGACCCCAGGTAACAAAACACTAGAAGCCCATGAGTTGGACAAAACCTATTTACGGGCTTCTACATAAGCTGCTAATCTTATCATAGATTATGAAATGTGATGATTACATAGTAACGTATAGCAAATACTCTTGACACTCATTTTTGTAAAATGTTCCATATCAGGAGAAACAATAGATTCAATAAATCCCCCCGAAAGACAATGCAGCTCAGAAGGATCTGAAATATTATGCACAGACGAGACTTGCTTATCATGCAACAGCATCAGGGAACTTAATGCCAAAACCGTCAGGGGAACTCTTTTGGTACTATCCATTATTTTAGAAGATAACTTATTAAAAATTCAGATTTCCATGTCTAATGTGGCCTTTTACAATAGATACCATGTAGAACAGCCATGAGAGGGAGCTTTCCACTTAATGGCACATATTTCCAAGTAAACGAGGTAAGAACACTTAATGTACTTCAAACTCATTAAAAATAAGAAAAAAGAGCTCCTACTTATAGTGGAATTTCTACATGTGCAGGTGTTCTCTGACCATGAAAGTAGCGTGGAACCAATTAATGTTCCAAGAGAGTGGTTGTGGAACTTGCGGAGAAGAATAGTGTATTTTGGCACTTCGGTGCCGACCATCTTCAAAGGTAAAATCATGGAGAAAAAATGAGGGAGGAAACAATTTCAATTATGTCACTAAATTTTATAACTCAAAGTGGATCATTATTTTGTTCACAGGGTTGACGACTGAGCAAATTCAATATTGCTTTTGGCGAGGTATGTCCGACTCTCAGATATTTCATGTTTCAACTGCTTGTTTCTCCACTAGCACTTTGCCTAGTTACATGCAAACATGTCACAACTTAAAATAGTCTGCACAATCCCAATAAAGCAACTTTGATTCATGCTTCATTATGTGTGTTCTCAACTCTCAGTAAGTAGGAAAGAAACTAAAAGATAATAGTGAAAAATGTGAAAGCCAAATACCAATTGTTAGATCCTTGACCAACAAATTATTGTTAGAAACACATCTGCAATAACATAAGCAGCCCAAGTGCGTGAAACGGTAGGGCAGAACAGCTGAAGGCCTTTTTTTGAGATGTAGCTTTCGTTGGACATTAGATTCTATGTTCCTGTTTAGTTAGAGTCTTAGATAGCTTATATTAATGTTTGGTCTGGGTACCCTGTTTGGCCCTAGTGCATGACGATTGTGAAAGAACCAAACACTGGAGCTACTTTGTTCTTTTGCAGAAAAAAGAGACTAGATTGGCTAGATTAGTATGTGTAGAGACTACTTGTTTTCTCTTGTTATTTCATTTCATAGTTTCCCGCTGGCAAGAGAATTTCCTGAGTCATGGCCTCATTTAACAGAGTTTAGGGCCTTCATGCCAGTGCCGAAGCCATAAATTTTGTCCAAGTGAAAACCAAATTTGACTTCAGTTAGGCACATGCTGAAAGTTTAGAAGTTAATAGCATCATCTACATTATTGTAAATCTGAAAATTATGTTTTTACGTTTTCATATTGGATTAAAGTAATTGAAAGAGAAAAAGGTTCATGTATTATTAGTAGATATAAAATGGAATAAAATAAAGATAAAGTAATGATGGAAAGTTAAAAAGGAGCAAAACAAAATTGGTAGTATAAAATAATGAGGAAGAAAATTAAACAAGAGATATAAAAAGGAAAAATAAAAAAATACTCCAAATCAGTTTTAGGAGGGCAAGGGAATCAAACTTGCCAAGGCTTGATTGAAACAAGCTTTACTTTCCACCGCACCAGGTGATTGAATGTCTGTGTGTTGCATTTAACAGTGTATGCACTATGCACATTACATAAAAATAGATATAGGAGTATCTTGTTAGGTTGTAAAATTCCAGTGGAGGCACTCAACCCCTAGGTCCCTACTACGGCTTTACCCCTGGTTTAGATCCTTTATCTGAAATGAAAGCACAGACAGAAACACTCTTTTGGGGTGAAATAACAAGTACATCAAGGAGACTTTTCTGTTGTCATTCCATATCTCCACCCACTTTTCCAGAGACAGACCTTAGTTTTACCCTGGTGTGCAGCACAATCACTTACAGCATCAACAACGCGTCACAACTTTTTGGTGATTATTAACGGGTTCAAGTCCAGACCGTAAATAGGAGTGGTTATTATCTTGAAAATTTTATTTACTCACCGAGTATTAATTTTTAGAGCTTTACTGTATAATTAGCTTATATTAGCTGCTTATAACACTCCGTGCTTCCTCCATTTGGATCTAGGTGTTCAAAACTGGCTTTTTCTGAACGAGTATTTGTTCAAATCTGCCTGGAACCATGATAGTTATCAGTTATCTAACTCAAGAAGTGTAAAAGCTAATGCTGGTTTTCTTGCGAGTGACATTAGCTGCTTATAGCACTCTAGGTTTACTCCATGTGGATCTTGATGTTCAAAACTGACCATTGTTCCTTTGATCAACTATTTTGCATGTACTTTATCATCATATACCCTTAAGGCCTTAACTAACTTGTTTTCTTATGTAGCTCATAATCTGAATTATGTTTCTTCCCAGGGTTTGTTTGTGTCAGGGGATTTGACAGAACCGCAAGAGCACCCCGCCCTCTCATTGCTAGGCTGCATTTTCCTGCAAGCAAGAGGGCAAAGGCGAAAGGGAAGACTGGTGAAAACTAACGCCTCAACATGCCAACAGCAGGGCTTTGTACAGAGACTAGTAATGTCTGTGGCATGTAAACTACTTGTAACTGTGAGGAATAGGGAAAGAATTCGGTTTTTCTGTAATCAGCTAAAAGTTTTTTTCATCATGTAGAGATTAAACCTTAAAAGATCGGGATCATACTTTGCGTCTAATATCCCCGGATTACTGTTCAGTTCTAATAAAGTAACAGTGTTGTTCAAAAGTTCAAAAGTCTAGGCCATGTTTACATGTCATACTACTACATATCACAACTCACAAGGCAAGTGGAACTGTGAGATATACGGTAATCGGATCGGGTCAGAAAATGACACAGGTGAGCAAAGCTCCATGTGCATCATCACATGGAAGATGAAATTAACTTAAGCTGGTGACAATTTGAAGGCACAAGGAAACGAAACCATTTCAAATCGCAGTACAGTAATGAATCTTAAGAGATGACCCAATCTATCAAAACCTATCCGATAACACAAAATGTTGAAAGCCTAATTACAGGCTTCTGCAGCTAGGTATTAACACGAGGAAACTATCTAATCGCCAGTAATTTCTAAATAGCTGCACTCCGAGCACTACTGTACTATGCATAGATGTAAATCGCAACGAATTATACTGTTTCATAGATCTAGATATTCATTTCAGTAAACAATCGACAGTAAGCGTAAGAAACTGTAAATGCACAGAAGGGAAAACTAATTTTCCAAATCAAGTAGTAAAACGGATAGCAGATGAGATGAATTATTACTGAGATTGAGTGTGTAGATGTGCGTACGTACCGGTTGAATGTGGTTCTGTGACTCCCCGATGAAGAAATCCGATGAAAAATGTCGGCGATTGCAGTATGTGAGAGAGGGAGGG
>JAQRGC011941888.1:0-11579 GCA_028659135.1 Plantago lanceolata
CCGAATTCACAGAAATATTTTCCATTCCGCAATAACGAATCCAAAGATCAGAAAGAACAGAAATGAGAAAAAAGAAGAATGAAAGTCTCTCTCAATGCCCTGTCATCTAAACTAGACTAGAAGATAGATTAGAAGAAAACAAAGAAGGAGATAAAAGGAGATTGGATCTGTTGAGACCAAAAAAGAGAAAAAGATGCGGAGAGTTAGCCAAATAGTTAAGGACGCGAATAGAAAGCCCAGGAAGTCACAGGTTCGAGTCACATCTATAAGTGATGAAATCAACAATATGGATAAACAGAGAAGGAAATAGAAAGCACAGAGGGAAGTACATGAAATGAAAAACACAATAAAAAGAAGAAGGAAATACTAACTAGGATCACTTTATCTAAAATTAGTAGAGAGATAAAAAGGAAGAAAGACAAGGGAAGAAAAAGACCAACTATCGTCTTCTTTTTCTTTGTCTTAATAGACTCTTTCTCGAACCACTTCCAAGCTAAGACCAAAAAACTCTAACTAGCATCCATTTAAGCACTACAGGCCCTACCCTGGACCTACGTGTTTTCCTGATTTCAGTTGATCCCCTATTTATTGAGTTAGTAGAGGAGTTCCGAGCCTTTATGAGTTGGAGAGATAATTCCTAGTTTAATTTACCATATAATATAGCTAGAAAGAAGTCAATTGAACGAGTTCTCGGAAATGGATTAGTGATTCTATAAAGTTTTTTAGAATAGCTAAAACAGAAAAGGAAGATTTTGACAAAGCTAAGCATGTTGAATTTGTGGAAAGATCTATTCGGCGATCAGCTTACCTACTAACTTAGGCATATGCTCCTAATCAATTACTAATTCGTAATACCAACAGTTAGTTATTATATATTTTATAACTTACTTTTAAACATTATAGTAAGAATTAGCTAAAGAAAAGCAGGGTTATTTGAGATATAGTAAGAAAAGAGGGAGTAGCCTGGGGTCTTGACTTAAAATTCGGTAATCTTCTTGGCCTTGTGCTGCCAAGAATCAGAGCTTCCCCCGTACTCAGTTTTCTGAAGTTAGATTTAGCTCTTGTTTGGTATTGGGCTATCTTTTCTTTGTTTTCATTCTCTCTCTTCTCTGTTCCATATGTAGATTTACTAAAAATATGCTTTTAGGATCTCGAAACACATTTAGTACATTCTCCAATTCCAGAAAGTAGTTTAAATAACTTTATTTTTTGTTATGGAAGGTCCGCATAGTTCGTGCAGAGTCTTGTATCCAGTATGTAACATGCATGAACTAACATCGGCACAGCAGGAGAATTCTGTTGCACTGTGTTGTTGAAGTTATCTGGTATGCGAGAGCAAACAGTGGGTACACCTGGCTGAGGCAGAAACTCCTTAGTGGTCTAGAGTAGGATGACTAATCTACGCAGATAGGATAATATAGAGTGGCATCCGTCTTAGGTAGATCTTCCACAAGAATACTTCACAGGAAATAGGTAGGACTGTAAGCATAATCCATCGCATTTTTTTTATCTATCTACTACCGTCTGTTGCTCACATATTTTTTTTGACAAAATCTCCGGATTGCCTAGCCCTGGTTAGTCTTTTACTCCTTATTCCTTTACTTTCTATCGAACAAATAGAACTAATAGAATGCAATATAGAATAAAACCCCAACCAAAAACTACAAAGCCGCTTTGATTATCTATTAAATAGATAATGCAGTAATCGTATGGAGTTTCTACTTTCTTTTACTAAAACTGAAAAAGAAAAAAAAAAGAAGGGAAAAAGCCCTTCCTAACTGGCCTTCATTACATACTAGGCACTGGCTTCGAGTAGTCTTTAGCTAAACTTTACTTAGGAGAGTGGTGGCACAATTCCAATATCTACCTTAGAGCATTGCTTTCTAGGAGGCAAATATCCTTTCTAGAGAATAGATCCAAGAGTCGAGAGAGTTCGCGAGTAAAGAAAGGATAGTCTATTCTTTCATGTACTGGGAGATTCTGAAATGAGCCTTTGATCCATAGACGTTCACCAATGAATGAGAAACTTCCTTGCTAGCTCGCTTCTTCTTTCGGGAGATAGGCTGGATCTATTCTTTGAGCGTTGTACGAGATGGATAGTCGAGTTGGAGTGCTTTGATTCTTGCTTGGATTCTTTGGGCTTAGTTGGTCAGACGCGTCCTTCCTTCTCTTCGTTGTCTTCCAAAAAAACATTCTATCCTTCCACCCGATCCAAGAAGAGAATGCATTGATGCATGACTGAGACCAAGTCTTGGAGAGTACTGAACGTGGAAGCAAGGCGACTCAGAATGAAAGAAATGTCGGGGCGAGTCAGAGTCCAGTACGGAAGACCACCAATCCCGAAAGACCTAAGGCTCCAAGCCCATTCTCTGTTCTGTCGAATGATCCCCAATTCTTGCTTCCATATGACTCTATCTACGCAATTCGATTCGAAACGAACGAAGGGAAAAAATAGGAGCCAAAAAGAAAGAGTTGCGGATTCTGACAGCACTTTCTAGGAGAGTGCTATGTAAGTCGGAGCAAGCCCCATCGGGCGAAGTCTAATTACGAGGGAAAGAGCGAGTAAGTATAAAAAAACATCGGATCGAATGGAAAGATCACAACTTATTGTAGAAAAGAATCTTTTGAAAGATTTCCGAAATAAAGAAGAAAATAGAGGAAATGTCTTAGTTGTCAAATCCAAATAGAGTGATTGTACCAGACTTAAAAGTGAAAGGTTCGAAAAGAGCTCGACCGAACGAAAGAAACATATCACTTCAATTACAATCCACTTTTCTACTCTCCTAAGAAAAGAGCGACTGCCTCACCCAAAGAAAGAAATTAGACTTTTTTAGCTCAACGGAGAAAAGGAATAGTGGAAATCTAAGGCAATGGAGAATCCTTTCATTCGGTAATGGCTTTCAGTCAACCTTTAAGACTAATTGTATATAAATACAATATATTTCCAGTCCTTTCTTTTTTGAAAGGAGAATCTTGCGCAGATGAAAGAAAGAAGCAAGTATTTCCAAGGGGTAGATTCTTAACGCACCCTTATGGCACATCAGATTTCTACAACATAGAGCAAAAAGAGCTCAGTTGCATCCAAGCTTTTAGGAATGGGGATCTTTGGTCTGATAAAGTCGATCAGATCCGTCTGTCACTCATTCACCATAAAAAACTTCTTCCAAACAAAGAAATCAGGACAATCCCCATCTCCTAGTAGGAAAAATGTAAAAGGCATATTTCAGATTGCAAAACTGTTCTCCAAGTAAAAACGACGGAAAGAGCTGTTCCCTGCATTCCTTGCTAATGAGGGCATAAAAGAGTTTTTGGAATGTCTTGTTTGAAAACCAATCCAATCTTGGAACAAACCTTACCAGCAGGTAATAGCCGAAGACAAAAAGAGGAAGAGAGGAGATTTAGGATAGTAATTCTACTCCATAGATAGTGTACAGAGATTCTTATTTAGCATTTGCATTTGACATTCCTTTCGGGACAGAAAAGCGGGCTGCTCCTGGGACTGGGAGAAAAGAAGCTGACGGACTAAGACAAGCGATCACTCCGCAATGAAGACTAATTGAAGCTGGCGGGAATGACTGCCTATCCCTTACGGGAATCGAACCCGTGTCTTCGACATGAAAAGCCGATGTCCTAACCACTGGACGAAAGGGACCAAAAAGAAATTCTTCATCTACTTCTCAGTTCCGAGAATAGAAGTGGCGCACTTTCTTTCTAAACGGAATTACATGATCCCCTTTTTATGACCAAGCAGAAAAATAAGGTGGACTTTAGTCTTTCTACGATCAAAAGCAGATTACGAGACACCAGAGCTATCTTTCTTAGCTACGCAGAGGCCTCCAATTCCTATACTCGAGGGCATGCACGAAGTTGTTAGGAGGAAGTTGATAATTCTAGAGAGCACTTCCGAGAATGAGAAAAAAAAGCCTATCTTGCTCTGGTTGGTTGGCTCGACATTCAATATTCAATGGCAAGTCCATTGTTTGTGTAAGTAAAGGGCTTCACAAAGACCATTAATGCACGGGAAAGAGCGGAAGCTAGGCAGGTTAAAACTATTATAGAATTGTGTAAGTAAAGGATCACTAAGGAATAGCTACAATTTGGTCAAATTTGCGAGGTTTTCCCATAATTTTGTTTACTCTTGTTCACATACCAGTTGATATTAAGAAGGTCTTCCACGAATCGGACCTAAGCTTTAGAAAGAAATGCCCAGACTCCGAAGAGCGTAGCTGATTGATGGAGAAAATGGGGAAAAGAGTCGAGCTAATAGGCGAGATTTGATGCATATGATTTTCATCATGGCAAAGCAGGCCATAAAGAATAAGGAAAGGTAAGGCATTCCCCCCAAAATCTTAGACCAATCTTTCCCGTCCGTCACGTACCCACTCTGAGATGTCACTGGAGCTCATCTTTTTGGAAAGGTAGAGCTCGCGAGTTAAGGCTCTTGGGAGAAAAAGTGACTCTGGCCGGTCGACTCATCATCTTGGGAAGCACTTATTACATAAAAAATTTTGAAATTCACTCAATCGGACAATCAAGTATTTTTTTCATATATAAAGAGTGCAGTTTTTCACACTTGAAAGCAAGGCAAAGAATGCTTTTATAGGAAAACAGAGAATTAAAGTAAGATTGGATCCATCTATTGTCGATACCCATTGGTTCAAACCATGCTATATCTAAAATGAAAGTAAAGTATGAGTCAATAAAGAAAGAGGGAAAAGTGGCTCCTAGCTAAAGATGGCAGGCAGGTTCGGGTCCAGGTCTGGCAGAAGAAACAAAAGAATCCATTACATCCTTAGGTGGGAAGTATCGGATGTTTCATAGGGGAATATACTATGGGGAAGCAAGCAAACTAAGAAGGAATTGGTTAACTCATCATAAGCCCAAAGTCGGAGATCAATAAAAAACCAGAGGTTTTGTTACATCAAGAATCAAGAAAGGGCTTAAGTACGCATGCTTAAGACATACAAATTAGTGAGAAAGAGTGTGAAAATTAGGAGAGAGGATCCTTTGTCTAAAATGAACATATCAAACCTGGACAAGAAAACCCTGATCAAAGAATATATAGACTGCACAAGAATCATAGCACTCTTCTCTCGCTTTCTGCTCTCCCCTGATTTAGGGGCCTAGTGGTAGACTAGAGGGAAACTTCTAAAAAGGTCAGAAAGGCCAGTTGCGCTAAGAAAAAGGAGCCTTCGGTGACAGCAGCTAAATACAATGACCCATAAAGAGGCAAAGAAGTAACCTTTCATCCCCTTTGTGCAAGGCTTTCTCTCAGGGCTACTTCCGATTCCAGCCGTGCCGAGGAAAGGGCTTGAGAAAAGGCGTTTTGGAGGAGAAGAAGTGGGGGGCAGGCTATGAAGAAAGATGAGTCAAAAAGAATCCTTCGGGACTCGAAAGCATTTCAATAGATCTTGCCTGTCATTTCCAGATTAGGAGATTTCTTTGATGGTTCAGTGTACATGTCTAAGCAAGATTTGACCGCATCGCCTGAGCCTGTTCACTTACAGTAAAATGCAGAAGAAAGAGGCAGAATAGACGCCATTTTCTCTGTAGACAAAGAAGGTTACACGGGCTTAAAGAAAACGCGCCTTTCCGTAGAGCTGGATACTAAGCGAAACTTTCCGTTAAGCATTCCTCCTGCCATTTGGCTATGGGAGATAGGATTGATGATCTTCCAAATCTTATGCACTAAAAGCCCTTTTGTCTCACAAGATCTATCACATCTATACGGAGACCGGGATAGTGGTCCGGAAGAATAAACATTTCTTTCACGTCAAGGGGCACAAA
The DNA here is from genome assembly GCA_028659135.1 of Plantago lanceolata. Classification (NCBI taxonomy): domain Eukaryota; kingdom Viridiplantae; phylum Streptophyta; class Magnoliopsida; order Lamiales; family Plantaginaceae; genus Plantago; species Plantago lanceolata. Next base: position 5,788 of record JAQRGC011941888.1, read on the forward strand.
CTTCCTTCTTTTTTCTTAAGTAGGGGCTAGAGCACAACGCGACTTCCTTTCAATAGGACTTTGTCTTTTTTTTTCATTGGGGCTTTATGCTTTGATTCGATTTATTCCTTTTTATCCGGAAGAATTCATTGAACTACATACCTCGAAGTCTAAGATGGGCTATTCTCTTAATTCAAGATTGGAATGGAATAAAGAACTAGTGCGAATGACCTACTTGCTCGTGGAATAAAAGCATTCTTTTGAGTATCCCATAAGAAAGCCCGTCGGAAAAGAAAGTGCAGTTCGATCTCGGCCCAAGCATACAAGAGTCTATCCCCTTGCTATCAGCAAAGACGGAGCAGCATTCAGGCGACCCTAGCCATTCTAAGACAAAGATAAAGAGCGAAAGAAATAACTAGGTAGCACTAGATATTTTCCAATCTATTCCAATCCAAAGTCCTAGCAGTCCGCTTATGGAATGCTCCTTATGGAATCTCTTATTATTTCAGAAAAGTGTGGAGGAGAGAAAAAGGTGCATTTGAAAAGGCCCTATCGCGAATAAACTTGAAAGGGAAGTCTCCTTAGATCCATCTATAAATGAGTGGAATGCTTTAATTAGATAAAAGGTTGGCTTATTCTCTATCCGCGGTCCCTCTACTAGACGCCTAAAGAAGACCTTCCAGGCCAACAAAGCTTTAGCAGATCTTCTATTTACTTTGTCCTTTGACTTATGCCAAAGCCACCTGCACTCAAAACCGAATAGGATGAATCTAGACTTGCTTGAGGACTCGCGGTTGGAGATCCATGGAATTCGATAGACCAATCATCCAGTATATTTTAGAGATGCAAGGGAAGAAACCTGTCCCTTTGGCTAATTGTACTGGAACAAAGATGGGCTTGAAAGATAGAGAAGGAATGGGAAAAAGTCACATCCCAGAGGAGAATCTTTTTACGGGGACTATGAGAATACGAGTTGTAAAAAGACTCTTTGGAATTGGTTGGCATGCTTGGTTGAGGAAAAATATTTTTTGCTTCTTGCCATGTATCTTTTCTAAGAAATAGTAAGTTTTCTCTTGCTGCTTACCAGGTTGTAAACACCAGCACTACCAAACCTAGCGCATAGTCTTCAAATAAAAGAAAGCCAAGAAGAGAGGGAAATAGCTTGTCTATTTCAGACAAGGGAAAGGAGCTAAGGTATATGCAAGCATGAAAGAAAGTGTGACCTTAGTGGATTTTGGCAAAATATTTTTATTTAACAGAAACTTCCAGTAGCACATTCGAGAAAGTGGCCGAAAATCGAGGAGATAGATCGTACTCAGCAGAGACACTTTTTAGTAATTATTTGCAGCCCATACCGTTCGAAAAACTATAAATGTAAAAACCTCAGGAGTTTCATCCCAGAATCTCTCAATGGAAGGAATGGGGGGACTTGGCGAAACGGAGAAAGCGTGCGAAGTTGCACTATGCACGATCAAATAAAGACCATGAAAAAAAGAAGCGGAGAGCAAATCTACGACCAAGAACTCTATGAAAGCCATTCTTCAATAAGACAAAACTAGTCATTGCGTATAGAAAGAGAGTCGTCTACTTAGTAGGAAGAGTAGAATAGAATGTAGAGATCCCTCCTTTAGACAAAGACTTCGAAAGGAAAAAATAAAATAGGGAACGGTTTTACACGAATAGTAAAAGCATCCAGTTCCGAAAATAGCTAAAATGAAGAACCTTCTTTCGATTCCAATCTAGGTAGGGACAGAAAGAAAAACCAAGATGAGCCTGGAGAAAGAAGGAGACAAATAGAGAACAAAAAGACAGAAAGAAATGGACTAATTCGTCAACGGGGAAATGCCGCGCAAGCTAATCTCTTTTATGATTCCATATGTCGGGTCACAACTAGACTAGGGTCATTCTATCTCTTGATCTTGATATAGTTAGGCAGTTTGGTCAAAAACAAAAGGAAAGAAGAGAAAAACAAACAAAATAAAGAAGGGAAGGAAAAAAGTAGAAGAGAAAGACAAAAGGTGGGATGGAAGAAAGAAGGGCTCGGGATCTTCAAGTCCTCCAAGTAAAGTAAAAAAGGCTAGAAAGGAAAGGCTTTCCCTAGGTAGGCCTAGGGGGCCAGATGCTTCCCTCATAGACAAGTGAGGGATTCTTTGTTTCCAAATTGATCTCAGAAAAATTGTATCTGGAATCCCTTTGCAACCGATTTCTTCATAAAAAATCCATTCTATTTTAATAATAAATACAATAGACTAAGAAATTGGAAATCTTAAAGAGTCTATGATTGAACCCTGGGAAGCGCATGGAAAAAGTCAATGAGCTAAAGAGGAGCTAAATAATACCACTAAAAAATTTTATGACCTACGCCTAAACCTACTTCTATTATCATAGTCAATAAAATATAGTTATTAGTTAGTTTTTTTCCGTATCTAATATCTACTCTATCTATAAGTATATAAAGTATATAAGTAGTAGTGGCGGTCGATAAAAAGACTGATCTGTATGTCTATTTTTTATAGAGTGTAGAACTCAGCCTTGGCTTTTTCTCCCGTGTTCTGTTCTAGCGCCGGCTTCTCGCGCGGCTCTTACTAAACCAAGGAGATTTGTTTTCTTGCTCTTCCCGTTTCCCTTTTACTTTTGGAATGGTCTTTCGAAGGACTTGAGCCCGGGTTGTGCGCGTTCGGTACTTGGACGCAGTTAGCTAGTCGGCTTCATCTCGATTCCAGCTCCATTTTCTTTTTTTGGCACTTTCAGGAGCATATTAAAGGTTTTCTTTCTAAGTACTAGACCCATCCCCATCTATATCTATAGATAGGAGTCACTCTTTTTCTATACGAAATTCCTTCTTGACTGAAAACAAGGGCACCGTTTTATCTTTCCTCTTCTCCTTTCTTTCTTTTCTTTCTGTCTTCTTCTGTTTGTCTTTTCTTGTATAGATACTAAAACTTATAGAACTAGTGGCTAAAAGGGAATTATCCTTCGAACTGAGTGCAAAAAGTCTTTCTTTTCTCTCTTTGTTTTTGGTCTTTCTAAAATAAACTTTGGTCTTCTGTGTTGAAGGGACGGGGTAGTCAATGTGCTTTCGAAAAGCTTAGGATTCTACACTACAATGTATCATCTATTTTTGGGGCTATACTATATATATTGAGGCACCAATGGCTATCTCTTAACTCCATCTTTTTTCTTTACACGAGCTGGCTTTTTCATTTTCGTTCTGTACATTCTTTCTTTCTCCTTTGGGTTTTTAGTAGGAATTTCCAAGGAAGACTGGCTTTCATGGCTAGTGAGTGAATTTCATAATATTTTTATATTATCTAATCCTATCTAGAGAGCTTCGACTTAGGGTGGGATCACCCGATCAGAGCTGCTCGGTAGCAATGAGTGCTTTCGTTATGGTCACATTCTTTTTGATCCTTTATGGGAAAAACCTTGGTCTATACCAGTCCTCTCTCTTGTGAAATACCTTTATTTACTCTTTTTCTCTGTCGTGTTTGGTTCCCAAAGGATCTTACTCGAACCTTTGACTTTCCGACATTTTTTTTTGTGCGTTGTTACTCAGTTAGCTACATTCCGCTTTGATTTCGGATCTCTACTTTCTTTGTCTCCTTCTTGTCTGCTCTCTTTGCTTCTTCGTTGATTCTTTTTAGTTTTAATATATATTTTTTAACGAAAAAATTCCATTTATTTCAATCTTTAATTTCTATATTTTTTGTCATTTTCATTCTATTCAGAAGGAATTTCTTAAGAAAAGAAATGGTATCGTTGGGAAGTAGATTCTCTTTGTAAAATCAGTTCAAAAGCTCTTTTCGAATTCTTTGTCTTAGTATTTGGGGTTCCTTGTACCAAAACTCCTAAGAAGTACCTCTTCCTGGATTGTGAAGAAGACATGTGTCAACAATCCATTCTTTGGGGCTGAGGGTTGGGAGATCCACGGACAGTTCTTTTTTCAATGTTTTTTTCGTTATCTAAAAATGACTTTCGAGCTCGTTCCTTTTCCTTATTCAGTGGGAACTGGTATCGATGTCTGTGTTGGAAGGCTACCTAAGGTTAAAGCTTGCCTAGATCCTTGTTCGATAGATGTCTCCTCTTGCCTTTTCGGAGTCTCATCTCTAGTTCTCTTTGCTTATTTTATTCTTTTTTTTCTTTCCAGCGAAACCTTCGGCACCATACTTTGCCTCTTCCGAAAATGGCAAGTCATCCTCTCTTACAAGAAGAAATGATATTGATCCCCCTTCGGGCGAGACAGACTTCGATTAGTCTACTACAGAAACTCCCTCAGAAAAGCTCTTGTATTTGATCGTTCTACGCCTAATATTAGAAAGCCTATTCTTTTTGTTTCATTTCTAGAGTTGCTTTTTTTCGTTTCAAATTCCACAGAGGGGATTATTTTATTTGCCTTTTTTTCCAGCGTGCGTTTTGTTATCCTCATTTTTTTTCTTTTCTTGTTCTGTGTCTCGTTTTCTTTTTATTGCTTGTCTTTCTTTCGGGGCCTCTTTCCTCCGCTTTTCAAAGGTTTTAGCATTCTAGAGGCATGGTTCTTCCTCTCTCTCTTCTTTTCTTTGTTTTTTCGACTAAGATAGCCGTAAGCATCTAATTCATACCCAGACTCTTCCTCGAATAGCCTTCTCTCTTCTTTCCTAGCCTATCTAGAATATCTAGCCTCTGGATTTCGAATGTGCAATAAAGATGGGTTCATAGCTACATAGCTAATGGAATCCTTTTGGGTCAATGGGGTTGGCTCTAGGCCCGGGTCTACTCTTCACTGCCACTATCTATAATAATGGAGCGGGGAATTTCTTCTTCGCCGGTTCGCTCCGAATCTCTGGGTCGGACATCAATAACCTAGCTTCTTCTTTTGCTGATTGTCCAAGCCACGGAAGCTATGGAATCTTCTCCTTGTTTTTTCTTCTATTCTTCTATTTCTTGTCCTTTCTCCTCTCTTCTTTTCTTTGCACGCACAATTTTTATTCTTTCTTCTTTGTTTTTCTCGTTTTCTTCCTTGACTACTGGATCATCAAAGTCAAATCCTCATCAAGAAAGAAGACTGCAATCACTACTGGTTGAAGAACTGGTAATCCAATAGGGAAGTAAGTAAATGCCTAACTCTCCCTTGGATAGTTGTGCTCGTTCTGAACTTTCGGTCTGGAATGGAAGTCTGGGAAAACGATCTCCTCACTCAAAGATCCCTTCTATTATCTTCTCGAACAAGTGCAAGATCTTCTTAGTTGTTTAGTGGAGTTTCTTCCTTTAGATTTGGTCCACTCTTCTTCTTTCCTTTCTGTAGTAAAAGGACTCGAACCTACAACTTTTGTTTTCATAAGTTTATTTTATATGCCTCCGCGATGCATCCATGAGAGGAAGCCTCTTTGGTTTCGATTCTCTCTTCGACGGATCTATTCTTGGACGTGGCTCTTTTCCTTCTTATTTCTTTTGCATTTGAACTCGGGTTCTCGTGAGGACCCTGTGAGTGTTTCGGGGAACAAAAAATTGTGAGAAGGAAAACGCTTTCTTTAGTCAATCGATATTACATATGTAAATTCTCATTTGTCTATTTGATTTTCTTCTTCTTGCATGAAAGATCTTCATTCATTCTCCCCAGCAATCTCGTAATTAATTCATTGAGTGTGCTTTCTTCGCGTTTTTGCATTTCTCTTTTTCTGGAGTTCCCAAGTCTACTTTAATCGGTATACGTACTTTCTAAGTAAAAGCTCCGGATTCTGTGAAAGAAAACGTCTACAACTAATTTTTGGTTCTATTTATATGTCGGGACCAATGCCTACTTCTTTTCCTCACCCCAAAAAGTAGGTTTCTGGATG
>JAQRGC011942345.1:0-15436 GCA_028659135.1 Plantago lanceolata
TCTGTTCTTCGGAACTTCAATTCGTAGGTCTGTGCTGTATGTTTATTTTGCTTTTGTATGGAAGATTTTGTGATTTTTCGCATGCTTGGAAGTCTTTTTCATCCCACTCGATTGAAGATGTTGTTTAATCTCCTTGATGGCGGTCAATTCCAATATGTTGAACAATCCATACAAGTTGATCCCGAATGGACATTGGCTGGCCTAATGAACGAAATATATGCACAAATGAGCCGCCAATTCCTCTCACCATATTTTTTAAAAAAAAAGAGAGGCTATATAACGTTGATGATACAAAAAATGGTTAGGTCACAAATTAAGCTCCACAGAATGGGAAAACGCCTAAAGTCGCGTATTTGGCGAACCAGCACCCGGCAGGCACACCACTCGAGTGGAAATCTTGGAAGAGCAAGGATGTTCTATCATCATGAAAGACTAGAAGGGTTATGGAACACCCTTCGACTGCCAATAAGACAGGTGACGTGGAGGGGAACATGCGAGAGACTTCTGGAACATTTCCTAGGTCAAAGGGAAAGACGCAAATACCCTTGAAAGCGACATCTTGAGGCGGTCGAAGAAGTGAAGTTACTGTTGTACCCTTGATTGGACGACGTGGACACATCCGGATGATACACTTGTCAACAATTCAGGATACAAAGTACACCTATATAAAGACCCCAAATTCCAAGGAGAAGGACAAGATTGATTCATTGATTACACTCGCAGGGAGGTACACTCGAACTCTGACCCCTCTCTATTACAAGGACGGTTTTACGGCCACCTTCGAGTAAAGTCTCATACACCTCGCCGACCTGACCACACGGCAGGTCGGTTCTAATACACAAACACACACACACACTCTCTTTCTGTTTCACTGTTTGCAGGTCACTCGAACTGTAGACCTCGAAGACACACTTAGACAAGAACTTGGACGAATTAGAAGACTTAGACTAGCGAACTACGCATTATAACGGATTCCCAGATTTTACCCTCATCATCATGGCGCCGTCTGTGGGAACCTGAATAAAAAGGGTTTTCTATCAGTACGCAGGCACAGTGGTCGAATGGCAGGCGGTCGAAGAGCAGGAAAAGGTCCAGTTGTATCCCAAAGCCAAGTGCAACCGACTGGCACTCGACAGAATGATGGAGTGTCCGCTAGAAATGAGAACGATGAGGCGCATAGTAGAAGTCGTAGTCGAAGTCATCGTCATCTAGTAGGTGACCAGGTTGATGGAAGAGAGACAAGCCTTTCGACTAATGAACGAGAGGATGCACGACGTGCAATTGAGAGGAGGAGAGAAGCTCAGTTGCTACAAGAAGAGGAAGATCGGCGTGTTGCCAAGTTGCAACAGTTCACGAGCGCATCACAAGCATACATGCCTCCGACAGGCTATGCACCATATGTGTTGCCAAGTGGAATGATGAGACACCCAACCCAGTTTGGTTTAAGTGCCGAGCAGATGAATGGGTTGATGTGCATGGTCCAAAGTTGCTACGGAGCACCACTACCTATACCACCGGTACCAGGACCCGAGTATCCTATTCGAGTCTCACAGGTGAATGCACCATTTGGCGTAGGACCTTCGAGAGTAGTGGTACCACCACCTCTATCTCCAAGAGTCACTCGAGTTCAGAGCTACCAACCAGCGCCAGCTAACTCGAGGAGTAGGAGTGCTAGGTCTGCTCGAGACAGGTTGGGTGAACAGGGTAGGCCCGATAATGGAGACTTGAGAAATATCATAAATCGGAGAATGGAGAATAGAGGTGACCATGAGCAGGAACAGGAGCAGGAGCTCGAACCATAGGAAAGAGTTCATTCGAGAGCAAGAGATGAAACTCGTGTCATATATCGAGACCCAGGAGTTCGGACTCAATATCACTCACAGGCGAACACTAGAAATGTCAGGACTCATCATGTCCAGGAACCACGACAAGAAAGACAAGATGAGTCTGTCTCTTCAGAGATATTGTCAAGAGAACGAAGGAATCTGGAACCTCTTCGAGTTACTGCAAGGGCGAGTCAGCAAGCGAGATCCAACCGACAGGAGGCTCAACCCGACCTACCTAGGAATGAAGTTGCTGAAATACTGAGAAAACAACATGAGGACATACAAGCCCAAATGGCAGAGCTCAAGAAGCAAGTTTCCGAGAAGGAGAAGGTCGTTCCTAAGGTAAAAAATCCCCTGTGTCCACAGCTTCGACGAGAAGCAAGGCGACCTGATGCTGTGATTCCCACCTTGGAGAAATACTATGGAGACGATTGCCCTACTGCACATATCTCGAGGTTTGAAGGTCGAATGGAGGGTTACGGACACACTGAGAAGATGATGGCAGTCACTTTCCCGACCACTCTATTCGGAGAAGCCATGGACTGGTGGAGCAAAGAATTGGAGCACGAGTCGATTAAATCCTATGACCAACTGAAAGAACTGTTTGTGGCAAAGTTCGAGAAGGCCAGAAAGAAGAAGAAGTATATAAGTCATTTGAGAACAATTATCCAAGGACAACACGAGGAGTTAAGTGATTTTTACAGCCGATTCCAGGAAGCCGTGAAGTTAGTCGAGGATCATAGCATATATCACAGAATTGTCCTTTTATATGGAAATGCATGGGATGACAGACTTCGAGAGCATCTCTCGATGAAAGTTGGAGAAATCACAACAGAGAGACAGCTCGATGACTTCATGGAGAAGTTCTTCGCCTCCCAGGAATTCGAGAAGAGCATTCCGATTAGGACAGGTGGAAAGAACAAGAGATATCAAGATGAAGACTTTGGTTCGAATAAGCAGAGAAAGAAGGAATCTCGACAAGATGATCGGAGAGGCCTGGAGTCGAACAACTACCATAATCAGAATAACGGACAGGGCGGTCGCCAACAGGGTCAAGGTAATGACTCGAGGAGATATTCCGTATACACCACCCTGAATCGAAGCCGAGCTGATGTCCTAAAATTGATGATAGCTAAGAACATAAACTTTAAGTGGCCAAGATAAATTGTCGAGACCGACAAAAACAGGGACTCGACAGAGTACTGTGATTTCCACAAGGGGAAAGGACACTATACAGAGAAATGTGTCCATCTAAGATCCGAGATTGAGGCTTGTATCAAAAGAAGGCAGTTGGACGAGTGCATAGGAACATGATCGAAGCCGAATGAAGTTCCTGGTTCTGGCTCGAATACGTCCCCTGCTCGGGATAATAGAGTCAATCTCATTACCACCGCTGGTCCAAGTAACCAAGGGAATCGACCTGTTAGTGGTGTGATTTGCACTATAGCTGGAGGACCAGCGGGAGGAGATTCGAGAAAAGCGAGAGATCGAACATCCAACCACTTGAGATACACGGAGTCTGTGTACGGAGAGCCAGGAAAAATAGGACATAATGTCATAGCGTTCGACGACAGTGAGATCCCGGCTGCCACTGCCGGAGGAGGAGACCTAGAAGACCCTGATGTGCCACTAGTCATTGCATCCGACATTGCAACATACCGAGTGGAAAAGGTTCTAATCGATACTGGAAGTTCCTCGAACGTCATTTTCACAAAAACACTCAACTTGATAAACATAGACACGAGGGGGTTACAAGAGGTTATCACTCCTCTTGTAGGATTCGGGGGCACAGAGGTTCGTCCTATTGGCCGAGTCTATCTTACCGTGTCATTAGGGACAGACCCATGTAGAACAACTCGACAAGTATCGTTCCTTGTGGTGGACATGCCCTTCGAGTACAATGCAATCTTAGGGAGACTTGCACTGAATCAGTTCAAGGCAGTCTCTTCGACCTTACACAATAGAATCAAGTTCCCAACCGAAAGGGGAGTGGGACAAGAGATTGGAGATCGAAGGCAGGCCTGGGAATGTTACTCACTGTCAGCCAAACACTTGAATTCTCCTCACCTAGCGATTGAAAAGGCCATGGGTGCCGACCACCCAAGGAATATTGTTTTCACTATTGGTGAACCAAAGAGGAAACGTCGAAAGCTGAGTCCGTCACTCGATAAGAACCGATCCTCTCGCAAGAAGGCCTTAAGGGTTGCGGTGACTTCCGAGAAAATGGAGCCCGAAGAGTACAAGGTTATCCCGTCGATACCTTGTGCCCCGACACCAAGAGAAAAGTTCCTTCAAGAAAATCGAATTGAGCCGGCAGAAATAACGAAAGAAATAGAGCTCATCCCGGGGAATTCAGAAAAAAACAATGAAGATTGGGACAGAAATGGACCCATAGGTCGAAAAGGAGATCATCAACTTTTTAAGAGCCAATGTAGATGTGTTCGCCTGGGGCACGGACGATCTAGTAGGAATCGATCCTAAGGTAGTTGTGCATCGACTTAATGTGGATCCTCAAGTGCGACGTATATGCCAACGAAAGAGAGATTTTGGAGCTAAGGAAACCGAGATAATCAAGGCCGAGATTGATCGCTTCCTGAAATCCGGACACATTCCAGAGGTTCAGTACTCTGATTTCGTGTGCAATGTGGTTCTGGTAAGCAAAGGTAATGGAAAGTGGCGCATGTGTAATGATTTCACACGACTAAATAAACATTGTCCTCGAGATCCGTACCCCTTACCCATAATCGATCTATTGGTCGACTCCACAGCGGAGTGTGCTCTATTGAGTTTTATGGATGTGTATCAAGGTTTTTATCAGATAAGGATGGCACCCGAAGACATACCCAAAACGGCATTCTTCGCCGTGGGTAGTGTGTATTGTTTTAATGTCATGCCCTTCGGTCTCATGAACGCCGGAGCAACATACCAAAGATTAATGAACAAGATGTTTAAAGAGGAAATCGGGAAGACAATGGAAGTTTATGTGGATGATATGCTGGTCAAGAGCAAGAAGGAGGTCGACCATGTAGCCCACTTGACACGATGTTTCGACATCCTAAGAAAATATGGCATGAAGTTGAATCCGGCAAAATGTACTTTTGGCGTCAAAGGAGGGAAGTTCCTCGGGTACATGGTGACCGAGAGAGGGATCGAGGCTAATCCCGATAAATCAAGGCAGTTCAAGACTTGGAGATCCTGAAGACCAGGAATGACGTTCATAAATTAATCGAAAAGATTATCTCTTTAAGTCGCTTCATTTCCAGATCGGCGGAGAGAAACTTACCCTTCTTTCGACTGCTTAGGAAAAGTGAAAAAGGCCAGCAGAGGAATGAGGATTTCCATTGGACAGAAGAATGTACACAAGCACTGAGTGATCTGAAGAATTATTTGCTGTCACCTCTCCTTTTATCGAAGCCAGTCGAAGGAGAACCTCTCTACCTTTATTTGGCTGCAACAGACGAAGCGGTTAGTTCGGTGCTTGTAAGAATAAAGGGGAATGATCATCTCCCTATCTATTATGTGAGCAAGGCCCTGCATTCGGCTGAGACTCGATACCAGAAGATGGAAAGATTGGCTCTATCTCTGGTACATACTTCGAGGAAATTAAAGCCCTACTTTCGAGCTTACAAAGTGATCGTGATCACTTCCCAACCATTGAAGCTGGTTCTGAATCGACCTGAGGTATGTGGAAGATTGGCGAAGTGGGCTATCGAGTTGAGTGAGCATGACATCGACTTCCAGGGACCGACTGCGATCAAAGCGCAAGCAATAGCATATTTTCTCGTGGAGTTTCCTACGGACAGGGACAATCCAATTTCAGAGGAAGAGGCAGAAAGATCATCAATCATGGCTATTGATTCTATGGAAGTCGATCAGTCAGCGGTCGAGATAGAGGAAATAAATGATGACATGGAACTGTGGACACTCGAAGTAGACGGCTCGGCCACGAGTCGGAATGGAGGAATTGGGATCCATCTCAAAAGTCCATCAGGTGCAAAATTGGATTATTCTATCACATTGGCGTTCAAGGTCACGAACAATGAAGCAGAATACGAGGCCCTTTTGATCGGATTGAAGATGCAAAATCTTTGCAAGCTAAGAGAATTCGATCTTATACCGACTCCCAGCTGGTCGAGTCCCACTTTTCGGGAGCCTATACTGCGAAAGGAGAAAATATGATTCACTATCTCAAGATGTTAAAAGAGAGAGTCAAGGATTTCGAGTTCTTTGAATTATTGAAAGTGGGGCCGAGAACTGAATGAAAGAGCAGATGCACTCGCCAGGTTGGCATCGACTACTGGGACAATCCATACAAGAAACGTGATTCAGATGACAATGGATCTTCCATCATTGTTGAACCCGAGTCCAAGCTTGATGTCCATAAAAGAGGATCCCCATTGGATGAGAGATATAATAGCATACATAACTTTCCGGAAGCTACCAGAGGACCCGGTAGCGGTAAGAAGGATCAAGCATCGATCGCAGAGATACTTTATGGTAGGAGAAGACCTTTACAAGCTCTCTTGGGAAGGAATGCACCTGCGTTGCTTAAACCCGACAGAAGCGAAAGCAATCATGCGAGAAATATATGAAGGCAGTTGTGGAAATCATTCGGGTAGAAGGAGTCTTACACAGAAGATCCTTCGACAGGGGTATTATTGGCCAACGTTGGTACAAGATGCAGTCAATTACTCGATGCAATGCTCCGAGTGTCAGTATTATGCAAGGACTTCGAGGAAGTCGTTGAGGGATATGATACCATAAGAAGTTCCATGTCCATTCGACATATGGGGCTTGGATATTGTTGGACAGCTACCGAAAGGATCCAAGCAGAAGAAGTGGATACTTGTCGCAGTGGAACATTTCTCGAAATGGGTCGAAGCAGAGGCAGTCTCGAAGATAGATGAAGACACCATATTCGACTTCATATGGAAAAACATCGTGTGTAGATTTGGACTCCCGAGGGTCTTGATTTCAGATAATGGATCCCAGTTTAGTGGAAAACGATTGAAGGATTGGTGTGAAATGATGAAGATCGAGCAGCGTTTCACTTCATTATACCACCCGCAGGCGAACGATCAGACTGAGGTCATAAATCGAACAATTGTCAGCAACCTAGAGAAGAGGATAAAATCATGCCAAGGCGATTGGGTAGACGACCTAGATGGCGTACTTTGGGCCTACATGACCAGTGTTCGAACTGCCTCACAGGAAACACCATTCAGCCTGGTATATGGTTCTGAATCTGTCATCCCAGCTGAAATTGAAGTCCAAACTCTTCGAGTAAAAAGTTATGACGAGTTCACAAATCCAGATGGTCGAATGCTTGACCTCGAGTTCCTGAACGAGAAGCGTGTCAGTGCAAGAATAAGAATTTTGAAGTACCAAGCAGCAGTTGCTCGAGATTATAATAAGAATGTCTGCAATAGAGAGTTCCAATTCGGGGACCTTGTCTTACGAAATGTGGCAGTCCAGAAGCACGTGGGAAAGTTAGAACCGAAGTGGGAAGAAAGCTAACTCAAATGGGAGTTATGAGCTTGAGGAGATCGATGGCATGGTGCTCCCTCGACCTTGGCACACAAATAATCTTCAAAAGTTTTATTGTTAAGCAGCTCTCGAAGTATTTCACTCGAGAAGTACTGAATGCCTCCTCCGTCCAGACGCGACAAGTGCTCCCTCCGTCAGGGGCACATCTTGTGCAGTTAGGAAACCCCTCCGACAGGGAGACCTATCGAGTAACTTCGAGACACCCCTCCGACAGGGGTAGCTATCAGGTTACAATAGTTGATCCCTCCGACAGGGACAACTAGAGATCATTTTTGGCAGAAAGTCTACATTCACCGTGCTCATACTCTGTAATTACTTACACATATTTATGAATGCAAAGGCTGTCATTTTGTCTTAGTTACGACAACTATTCGACTACACATTTTGTCTTAGTTACGACAACTGTTCGACTTCTCATCTTGTCTTAGTTACGACAACTATTCGACTTCTCATCTTGTCTTAGTTACGACAACTATTCGACTACACATTTTGTCCTAGTTACGACAACTATTCGACTTCTCATCTTGTCTTATTTACGACAACTATTCGACTTCTCATCTTGTCTTAGTTACGACAACTATCCGACTACACGTTTTGTCTTAGTTACGACAACTATTCGACTACAGATTTTGTCTTAGTTACGACAACTATTCGACTACACATTTTTTCTTAGGTACGACAACTATTCAACACTCGAAAGGACAAGTTAAAAACTCAAACACATTGTTCAAATACTACTCAAGAATGAGCTACAGAGAAGTATGGTAGACAAAGACAGATAAAAGAATCGTTATTACAAATGAAAGAGATTATTCAAACATCTTCAAAGGATAAAGTAGGGAATCGACGCATTGGTCTCGGCCTGGTGGGTGTGGATGTCGAAGGGTCCCCACGCTCGTGAGAATCAGGCCTTTGAGGTGTTAGTATCTTCTCGAGATCTATTTCGATAGACTGGTTGATTTCATCAAAAGGAGTCCATCCGATTGGATAACCTCGGCATGGACCAGGAAGTTTGAGCCACTCTTTGTTATCGTCAAGGTGAATAGCAAAAGGACTCCAGTAGTAGACAGACATCATCTGTCCCGCCCATTGAGAAAGGAAGGGACCGCCATGCATATGTTTAAAGTGCTCGGATTCTGGTTTAGCAAGCGATACGAATTCATCGCCTTCGAGATCCTCATAACTCACACAGGGAGCTGTAAGATCAAGAGACCCCTCTCGAGTGTTAAAAAGCCAAATGTTATGCTCTTCGAGATTTAGTTCATATGAGATAAAACCCTTTTTGCGGAGTTGTCCAATGGCCGAATCAAAGCCCACTGCTCGAGCTGCGTCATATGAGAGTTCATGCATATATTCAAAGGATTTACTGTTCAAGAAATCCTTTACTGCCTCTTCTCGTGCGGTCAGCAATCGATCGAAGAAAAAGCTTTTGAACCCAAATACAAAGTTCACCAAGTCGCCATACACGAGACACTGCTCCTCGTTGGTAGAAATAACTTGGTTCAAATTGGCCTTCAACAAGTCAATTTCAGCTTTAAGGGAGGTAACCTCCTCGAGACCACCATTGTCCCACCTATCTTGACTCAGAAGATTTCATTGAAACTCCTATCAAATCATTCAAAGGAACGAAGCAACAAGCATATTAGTGTACATGCAGTAATTAAGTACTGAAAAGGAAGAAAAATAGATCCAAAAGGTAGTTAGATAGGCATAATAGAAATTGTCATAAGTTACAAGCCGAATAGGAAATTTAGAATTCATTACAAAAACATCACGGGGCATACCCCGGATCCTAGTCTAACTGATCAGTGGGTACGAATCCCGGATGGGGATGAAGAGTTCACCTGATCATCCGGGACAGACTGTTCATCTTGCTTTTCTCGATTCTCTGGGTTCGGTACCTCCTCGATGGTCTCATCTGAGTCACTGTCCTCGCCCGCACCCCTCTTCAACATCCTCTCCTTGTATTCCTTATCTTCTGATTCGGCATATCGGGACCAGTCAACTCTTGATAATTGCACCCATTCGGGAGCAATAGGGCTCGACAACAGTTGGCTTATATCACATGATTCAGTCTGACTCTCGGTTCCGGTGCCATTCCTAGCTCGGTTAGCATCATCTTCACGGCGGTCGGCCTCAAGACCCTTCCATGTCTCGAAAAGATTGTAATCCTCTTTCGATTTCACAATGGGGAATGGAGTGGGTAGCCATCTCTTATTCATCTCTTCAAAATCTTGGAAAGGAGCCATTTGATATGATCCCAGTAGATCACCGGTCCACTTCGGCAGATAAGGGCCTCCGTATTCGAACTTAAAGTCTGCATTCTCGGAAGTGACGACACTGACGAACTCGTCCTTACAGAGCACACTGTCCGGGACCTCAGGAATTCGAGAATCCTCTTCTCCATCGCCAGATTTCATAGCATCAATACCCTTTTCTTCGATGGGGTAATCCTTCGACAAAGCCCCTGCTTTCACCAGTTGGTCAATTGCAGTCTGAAACTTGTGAAATTGGGCCGTATCGTAATCAATACTCTTCTGGTACTCGTAAGCAGAACTCTGGAGAAAGTCTCGAGCGGCATGAAGTCGATCCCTACTCATGTTGCTCAGTATCTCATCCTTGAACTTGATAATCGACTCAATAGTGTGGGCATGAGAGAGCCTTTGGACTTTGATCATGTCATCCGACTTCTGAAGAGAATTGAGTGCTTGGTTCCTCTCTTCACAATATCTCACCAGAGCCTCCTTCGACTTCTTCAGCTCCTCTTCGATACCTTGATACTTTGCCAACTCGGACTTGGCACTTTTGCACTCTGCAAGCTCGGATTTAACCTTGGTTAGTTCTTCTTCAATAGACAATTTCTTCTGGTTCTCGGCCATCAGCTTAGCATTTTGTTCTTCGAGTCTCTTCGTATTTGCATCATAAGTTTCCTTGACCGCTCTGGCATCTTCGACTGCACTCTCATATTGAGATTTGAAAGAAGAAGAACGCTCTCGAAGCTCCGCACATTCAGCATTCAACCGAGTGCACTTCTTTTCCATAAGAGCACGTTCAGTGGCCACCCTATGACAAGCACTGATAGCTTGACCGAGCTGTGAAAGTATAGAGAAAAATTAGCACATGGAGTCGACAGAAAGAGAATCAACAAAAAGCAAAATATAGACAAGATAATACTAATACCTTGTTGAAGCGAGAAGCAAGGTATACCATTCGTTCCGGCTCAGTCTTCGTTTGGAATTCAAGAATATCACTGTCACGAGCCACTTGTTCATTCTCCAATTCGACATCAGATAGCTCGAAGTTGGGGTCTCGCAGCACGATATGACCGCTTACCTTTTCACCACAATTCTTCAAAGACTCTGCCAAGGTAACCGGGGTCGAGTCAGCAATACCCTGTGCCTGCTCCTGTCGGGAACCACCCCCACTGGTGTACACGGATCGATGAGCACGAGTTTTCTTTACCATAAGAGCAGGTTCCGGTACACTGCTATCATCTGCATAAACCCTCGACAAGTCTGTCGTCCGGGTTATGCCCTCGACATCGATCCTATCATCCACAGGATCAGGATAGACTCGCCCAGTTGGGACAGTGTCACCACCTGTGTCTATTGCCGGAGCCTTCGGGGGCTTAGGAGCAGCAGCAACATCTGTCCTTGACTTTTTCTATTTCGGGACTTCGGTGTTGGGTCCAGTCTCCGATTGTCCCCTTTTAGTCCTCTTCTTCGCATTTTTCTTTTCTTTTAAGTTGTCCTTGTCGTAATCGGTTGTGGGAACCGGCATCTCCAACGGAGGAAGACCGGTCTTAGCCCTTTCTTGGTTCTGTTCCTCGAAGACAGCAAGGTTCTTCGGGTCGTCCATATTAAAGAACGTCGAGGGCTCGTAAATTTTTGTTCGAATGCCGGCACTCTTTTCGGCCAGTTGCTTTCTCATCATCTCACGTTGCTGCGCCCTCGATTTTGATATGGCTTTTCGGAACCAAAACTCTGCAATAAAAAGAACAAGAGTGTAAGACTACAAAGTGGTATAGTATTCGACAGACAACAACAGAATACTTTTTAATATTAATAATGATAATTATTTTTACCAAAACTGGTATTGTTTTCGACACCACAGTAACACTTCCTAGTCAAACCAGCTAAGTACGGTACTGGTTGAATAAGAAGTCCGCACCACTTATACCGCTCGGGTTTTGGGACAGCCGTCGACGGCTCAAAAGACTTTTTCAAGTCTATCATCCACTGAGGGGTGTCACCCTTCGACTTGCTAGGCTTTGTTCTGTTAAATGTCCTTCGACCAGGCAACTGTTTCCTACTGCTTTCGGGAAGTCCTTCATCTAATTTGTATCGATAGAAAATAAACTGATCCCACCAGTCGGAACCAATGGAGGTCGGTGCATCGTCTATAAATCCATAATTAGGATGAGACTTAAAGGAGATAAAGTAGGCATTCTTGGGTGACATCTCGATCTGGGTGAGATTTTTGAAGTTTTCAGTCGAAAAGGGAACCCCATGATGGTTCATTGCGACAGCAACACAATACATATACGCCAATGAGGTTGGCAAGACTTGCATCGGACTAATATCCAACCCAGAGAATATACCATCTACTATGTCTGTATGGGGTATTCGGAATCCTAGCTTGAGTGAAGCTTCGAATATCGACAAACATTCTGCCGGCGGGTTGTAGAAAGACTGATATCGAGACGGAAGAACGAGTTCGATGTCATCTGGAATTTCATACTTCCTTCGAAGTATAGGCAGATTAACCTCAGTGAATATACAATAGGGGGTAGGAATCTTGTAGTCATTATTCATCTCCCCTTCGTCGTTCGGGTGGGACACCGAACTGCGTATTCGAGGGAATTTAAGCCGCTGCGTCTTTGTGAGTTTGTCTTGCACCTTGGCAGCAGTATTATTCCGCGCGATATTAACGACGGTGGCCAACGTTTCGGACGCGCCGACACCCGCACGAACAACTGCTGGTTGAAACTCCAGTACGGAAGCCTTACCCTTTCTCGAATGAGAACTCTCAGCTACAGAGTCTCGTTGAGGTGGGACAATAGTCTCCGGGATTACATGTAAGGGTGAAGCAGCCTTATCCCCGGCCTCCCCGTCTGCTATATCACTCTCTCTATCTGTCCCAGAATCACTATCATCATCACTCGGCGAGGATGTCTCAGCTTCATTACAGTTAGACGTTCGAGGAGGTACCCCCTCGTCAGTGGACAAATCAGGGTTGTTCAAGAGCTCCTCTAATTCATTGAAATGCAATTCTCTCTCGGACATCCTATTAAAAGAAACAAGAGAGGGGATAGAGTTCGGTTAGACGAGAACAGAATAGAGTTGTATCTGAGAGAGTTCGTTTAGGTATTTTATTAGGTCAAGGAAGACCATTCGAGATCGGATAAAAACTACCAAGCGACAGAAATAATAAAAAGAAGCGATGGTACACAACAGAAACCAAAGGAATATTTAGCACACAACATCGACTTACTTGATTTCGGGACGATTGGTGAAGACTGCTTCCTGCGAGTACCTTCTGCTCGATCTACCTCTCGACTGCGAATAATTCTCTCTCTAGAAACTCTCTGAAAGACGTGAATATGAAATGAGGATTTTTTACCGAGATTCAAGACTATTTATAGGAGGGTATTGGGCCGTCTTTTCTCAGGCCCAAATCAAGGCCCATTAAAATTCGACCGTTGGATGATCGGAAGTCAACGACATGGATTCATGCGCCGCATTGAAAAGACATTAATGCCACGCGGTGATTCCGAGATCGTACACGTGGCACTCAATAATGAAGACAACGGGACAGTAAACCAGTCACGAACAGTACTCACCCGAAGACTGATTGAGGGTCGAAAGGCCTGACTTTTTACCCAAGGTAAATTAAAGTTACCGTTACGAAATCCTCACCTATTGGAACAGTGTCCCGCACTCGAAGACAACACCACTTCGAGTACAACACATGGGGACAAGGATAATGACACATCGAAAATACAACCACTATATTAAAAGTACCACCACCCCACAAGGCGAAAACTTACCACCAAGACACAAAAACCCAAAAAAACCCGAAACCCAGATTTTTTGACGAAATCTTTTTGCTTTATTATACTTCACAGCCCCATAGCTATATCCATCGTAATACTATGAGACTGTGGGGACAAATGATGATACAAAAAATGGTTAGGTCACAAATTAAGCTCCACAGAATGGGAAAACGCCTAAAGTCACGTATTTGGCGAACCAGCACCCGGCAGGCACACCACTCGAGTGGAAATCTTGGAAGAGCAAAAATGTTCTATCATCATGAAAGACTAGAAGGGTTATGGAACACCCTTCGACTGCCAATAAGACAGGTGACGTGGAGGGGAACATGCAAGAGACTTCTGGAACATTTCCTAAGTCAAAGGGAAAGACGCAAATACCCTTGAAAGCGACATCTTGAGGCGGTCAAAGAAGTGAAGTTACTGTTGTACCCTTGATTGGACGACGTGGACACATCCGGATGGTACACTTGTCAACAATCCAGGATACAAAGTACACTTATATAAAGACCCCAAATCCCAAGGAGAAGGACAAGACTGATTCATTGATTACACTCGCAGGGAGGTACACTCGAACTCTGACCCCTCTCTATTACAAGGACGGTTTTACGGCCTCCTTCGAGTAAAGTCTCATACACCTCGCCGACCTGACTACACGGCAGGTCGGTTCTAATACACAAACACACACAAACACACACACACACTCACTCTTTCTGTTTCACTGTTTGCAGGTCACTCAGACTGTAGACCTCGAAGACACACTTAGACAAGAACTTGGACGAATTAGAAGACTTAAACTAGCGAACTACGCATTATAACGGATTCCCAGATTTTACCCTCATCAAACGTGCATAAATTGATGAAACTTTGTGTGAATCGAATGGTGATAGGATATGATCTATACATCTTCTGCTCGCTATTCCGCTGTTATACCATCTTTAACATAACTAGATTTCTAAGTTTGGTCAGAGGTACATCATGAACTAAGAGCAACAGCTGACCTTTCCAAATTCCAAGTCCTAATAATGGAAGTATAAACCAAAACACAACTCATTTGTCCCCAAGTGATAGTTGGCTCAAGTGCTCAATATGGAATGATAGATGATAGATCGGATGAAGTGATGAACCATTGTAAGTTGTAATAACCAGTGGATAGAGAGAAAATATGTGTTTGTACATTTAGAACCAAGTAAATGTGCCCTCAAGATGTAATGCCTATCTGTGTTTTCATGTTGTGGGTCTCTACTCTCTTGCAAATTGCAATACTTAGCTATATACCTCCCTATACTCATCCACAACTGGATAATATCACAAATATTCATGTCCATATCATATCATATCATATCATTTATTGGAGAAATAATAAAAATAATTAGACTCCACTACTTTCCAACAGTTAGAGCTTTTAGGAGCGTTGAATTTTCATCATGATATCAGAATCATTGCCTCATGTCCAGACCTTGATTCGAATTTAAATCGACCACGTGTGCGGAAAAGTATTAAAGAATTCATATAAATGATTAGATTTCAATTCTCTCCAACAGTACAAACTTTTTAGAAGAGTTGGATTTTTATCATCATTATTCAACACTACACAATTTAGTGGGCCTGTGTTTATGGACTTGTGACAGGATGGCCAATTGAGTTCCATGACCCCACTAATCCACATGCATTTAGATTTGTCTAAGATCCCATCCCTTTAATCTTACCCTTTTTTGCACTATATAAAACACTTGGGGCAGCTCATTTGGAGAGGAAAATTTTCAAAAGAAAGATAATTGAAGCTTCAAGATCAAGAAAAGAAGCAACTTTAAGAGATACTACATTTTCTTCTTGTTTTATTTCTTCTTGGTTACCAAACTTTGGAAGAGGAGGGTATATATATATATATACACACATACATACACAAGATATGGAGGCAGGTTTTGATTTAGAAGATGATCTCTTCTATGCAGACTTGAACAAACAAATCTCTCTACTTATCATGGATGATGATGAGCATCATCAAGAT